>MJUU01046087.1:44251-65414 GCA_002080025.1 Modiolus philippinarum | reverse complement strand
TATATATATATATATATATATAAATTCAACAAATGAAACGAAATCAAGCTGATCTATTAATTATTCCTTTTTGTATATGTATTTCACATTCGACGATTTACGCGCGAAATCCTTGATTTCTCTATGACATGATGTACATTACAAACTTAAGCCGGTTTTAATGGAGAAAAAGTCTCCTTTTCAAATCATCGGAGACACCAAAAAGCCTTAACTAAAAATTATTTTTCAAAATACGCCGTTATTTAAATACGAATTTCAAACTCACACTTGATGCATGTAGGACGTGATTTTTATCTTTCTAGAGCTATGATTTTTTTCAAAGAAGACCATCCATTTGTTTTTTAGTTAGTAACATCTGTTGAACTGGTTGTATTTCGAACCTAACTTTGAAAAATCGGAGATTAATGAAGGAAATATTTTTTTTTCAATTTTTTTACCGCTAGAAAGTTCATGTTGAAAAAATATTAGCCCGAACTACGTATAGTATACAAACGGTTGGGTATGAACATTTCTAAGCCTTGAATCCCACATTAACGTCTCTCAAATCCAGAAAATATATCACAATCATATAAGGTAGAGATAGGCAGGGTAAAATCAACTAAATTCTGAAAAGCTATTGCAAATTACACGCTTATTTGGTAGCCACATGCCAGTAACTTGTATGTTAAAGTTAAAAAAGCCATGAAACTTGTTTGATTAGTTAGTACAAGGGCCGACAATAGTACCCAGGAAGTCTTCGAAGGCTGAAATTTTATACAGGTGCACACCGCATTTTTTCCTACAGCCCATGGATTATAGTCGAACAAATACGACATTGCGCTATAAAAGTTTGAAATTTTGTCACAGTACAGTAAAGTAGTACAGTTCGTTTCAGCGGCGTACGCCGATTCAATTCGTTTGTGATTAGGTGCACGACTGTTGCATACCGGTCTAGCCGTTTTAATTTGGAAGGCGCACGCTGAATCAAGATGGACGACAAGTTGTAAAAAGCTTAAATTCAATTATAAATTTGACAATTTTTTGTTTCATTTACGTTTAATATAGCCCGAAATGATTAAAAACGATTTACATCGTTTATATTTCTAAGAGTGAAAGAGTTATCACGGCCACTAACACAATAACACAATCTGACTATTTCTTATATTGGAATGTGCATCCCGGGTGTGCATCGATCAACCATTTAGCGTGCTGGGAATACGAGAGATTTCAAATAAATCAACAAAAACTATTCACACATATAAAGACTAAATACAAGGAAAGATCACTGGCAAAGGAAAATATTTTTTATTTCTTTACTAAGGTAATAACACGGGCTCCACAGCTGCCTTTAGTTTGTACAGCGATTTTGTCAACAGAGCGAAATTACTGTCTCAAATACTTATACAGTGAAACCTGTCTAATCCGAAACCTGAGTATTCCAACATCCTGCCAAATCCGACATACTTTATCGGTCCCAAAGATACCCTTTAAATGCTTTTTAAACCTGATTATTCCGACATCCTGTACAATCTGACACATTTTTACGGTCCCAAGGTGTGTCGGATTAGACAGGTTCCACTGTACATCAAGGGTATGTTCAGTCACTGTTGCAATTGTCACTACAGAAGTTTTACGGTCGTCACCACGATTTGACAATGTTTCGGTTTCACAAATGCGAACAGATATCTTTGGGTAGATCCAGAGTTTGTTACCGGACTGACTAACACCGACTGTGACAAAACCAGACTTTTCACTGGCAGTGTGACGGGTGCCACGCGTGGAGCAGATCATGCTTACCCTTCCGGAGCACCTGATGATACCTCAGTTTTTATAGGGGTTCACACTGCTAGTGCTTTAGTTTTGGGACGTTCTTGTTCTTTTTTGTTAATTTGTTTTGTCTTTGTCATACTGTCTCAATTCGTGTTGCTGTGAATTGCCGTGATTTTGGATTTATGATTTTAGAATTTCCCCTGTTCTCGTTCTTGCTTCGATATTCGTTTGCCGATGTACTCCTAGAGTCCGGAGCCCAAGTATGTGGAGCCGGGAGCTCAGTTAGTGGAGCCCGGCAACCGGATCCCTTGTATTGGAGCCCCCTCTTCATCCATTAGCTCGGAAGCAATTATTGGTGACCACCCAATTACAAGTTTTTCAGCCATTTTGTAAGCCATAGGCGTACGCCTTTATGTTCGTTTCTGAGAAAGACCGGTGTACGCCTATTTTTCAGAAACGAACACAACCAGTATTTAGGAATATTTGGCGTTGATAGGGTTCAAAGTGCATTTCTTGTATTTTTATTCATAGATGTCTAAAAATTGATCCTTTGTGACAAATGCTTTTTTGTGAACCTGTAATGCTGTTATCTGATGTTGAAGCGTTGTCAATACATCTGAAGTTTGTCTGCTTTATGGGGCTTTAACAGCTAGTTCTCCAAATTTTTCTATTTTCCAAATTAATTTCACCTCTTTTTCGGGGTTATTTATTTATTTTTTTACTATTGTTTACCATTTGTTTGCTTTATTTATATTACCGGGATGCAATGGACCTCAAAAGTCTTTACATGATTCGTACAATCTGTATATGCTGAGAATGTTTTGTGTTTGCTTGTCACAAATGAAATGATGGTCTATGAGCTCTGCAGTGCAAAAACTTTGAATTACGTGAATGAATAAGCTGGATAACAACTGCATTGTACATGTAAATCTACACTTCATATATAATGTAACAATTTATGAAACATTTTCCGTAATAAATAATAAATTACCGAAGTTATTGTGATTTAGTTTCTGCATATGCGCATTTCGACATCTTATCTTTTTCATTATTTGAATCGTGATTCGAATTGTATCTGTCTGAAATACAACTTTATTTATATGACTAATTCTAGAAACAGACAGATAGTCCGAATAAAAAAAAAGAGCCATTGCCATTTTATAAATTTTTCAATTAACAACAGAACTGTAGATCGGATGAGCGACTGCAGCAAACCGATCAAGTATTTTGTTATGACAAGAGATTGAACTGAATTTGTTTGACTAACAAGTGTCGGACAACCAAGTGTACATGTGACACATGTATGAGTAATGAGTATTGGTGTCGGACCCGGATATACACAGAGAATATAGAACTGAAATTAAAAATGATCCAATATTATAAAGATTAATATTTTCATCGTCCCAGCAACTGTATTGGTTGTTTTTGATAAAATAAATCCTAAAATTCCCAATCTATTAGATTTTTGTTTCCTAAAAGATATATAATTTTATCTACGCCTGCATGGCAGACCGGGCAGTAATTCGATCTGTGCTTTGATTGAGGTTTAAGGTAGTTTTTCAATTAGATATAATATCATCGTAAAACTTTGTAGATGGATTGCTTGTGTTATGAAGTGCAACATTTCTTCAGGAAATTTTGATATTAAGAACTAGGTAAAGGTTCGTATTGAAGGAACATGTAGTTTTTATGAAGACGTTTTTATATCATCATGAACATTTGTACATTGGTAGTTTGTGAAAGCAACGATAATATCGTGAAACCATAAAATATGAAATTCCTCCTATACTAATTATTTAAGTGACTCAGAGGTTTCAACTAAAATTGCTTGCAATCTATTTGAAACTTTAGTTAAACCCATTTTTCTGTACAAAATCAGAATTTTTTTAAATGGACATATATTTGAAATATTATATATCAAAAGAAAAAAGTAAAAAAAGAAACAATTGCAACATTGACATTTTCTCTTTTCTTGGAAAAAAGCTTTTAGAAAAAAATCATATTCATTTTTGTAAGTATTTGGAGTTAAAAGAAACGTCACAAATATGGCCACCCGTGAAGAACAGGGAAGACCCGAAACCGAATTTTTTTTATATACGCTCTATTTTATATTTGGCGAGAACTAAATCCTCTATTAAAAGATGCCTTTAAAACAAGTCAGTTATTGGGTATTAGAGGTACATATACTTGGTAAACATATGCCAAGAACACTGTGTTTAGATATTGGTATAGAACAAAAAAACTACAAAAATTTGGTGCCGAAAAATCAAACTTATAAAAATTTTGCTATAAGAACAGCGGATGAATATTACAATCAATTGACCAAAAATAAAATAAATAATCTTGATGAAAAAAATAAAAATTATTTATACAAATTCGTGAAAACTGATATTGGTAAACAAGACTATATTTTATCTTGGTCACCCAAATTTCGAATTTAGAAAAATATTGGAAAAAAAATTAGAATAAGTGACCATAAATTTCTTATTAAAATTGGTAGATACAAGATAATACAAAGAGAAAATAGATTGTGTCATTACTGGTAAAATAAAATTAATAATGAATGCCATTTCTTTCTTCCTTGTACATTAAATTAGGAATTGAGAAACACTCCATACCCCTATATACACTGAAACACTTAAAGATATTAAAACAGTTATTAGAAATAAGGAGGATCAAACATCTCTAAATATTTAAATGTTGAACAAATGTAGTCAGTTGAATATTCATGTTTATTGTTTGTATGTTATGTATTTTATGCTTAAGTTCCTAATTGTGTTTTTTTTTTTTTTTTTTTTTTTTTNGCATTAATAAAGATATTTATGAAAACAATGATTTTCAAGACATGAATTGCAACATATTTTGATTTCAGCTTTGGTAATTTTCATGAATTAAATTTTCGAAGACCATTTCGATTTCGAAAATATTTTCATCGTATAATATGAAGTTTCCTTTAATCTTTGTTAACAGTGATTTTCAAGAACTCAAAACAATCTTTCATTCCAGATTTGATAAATTTCATTCTTTTGCAAACAGTGATTTTAATAAATGAATTGCAAAAATTTTTGATACTAGGTATGGTTTATTTGCAGAAATTGTCGTAGACTGTTTAGTTTTTTCATTTCTACATAACAACTATAAACATGATACAATTGGAAATTCTTTTTTTACAATAACTGAATTGCAAAAATCTTTGAATTCCGTTTTGGTACATTTTCCTGAAACTGCCCACGATTACTTAATTTTTCGAATTAGAAATTGAGACATTAATACATTCTTGCTTATTATTTGTTTCCTGTGGGATTTCTTTATCCGATAGGAAATGATTTGTCTCCTATAGGATTAATATTTCCTTTAGAAATTTTATTTGTCTCCTATAGGAAATATTTTTCCTACCGGAATATTTTTTTATCCTATTGGAAAAAAATCTCTCTTAGGAAAATATTTTTATCCCATGGGAAAACAATATCCCATAGGTTTATTTTTCTCCTGTAGGAGAAATAAATCCAATAGGATTAAAAAAATTTCCTATAGGACGAAAAAATCCTAATGGAAAGAAATATCCTGTAGGATATCGGGATTATCCGACAGGATTCCCGTTTAATCCTGTAGGATTTTCAACATTCCTACGGGATTTTCAAACATCCTATAGGAAAAAAAAGTTTCCTATAGGATATTTTTTTTTATTTTCACCTGTTTACCCCCAACAAGTGAATTATCAAAAAAAATTCTATTGCATATAATAACTGAACATAGGAGGTATCTAAATGCAAAATTTGGATATCTAAAAAAAGATAAGTGACAGATTTGCAGTGGTAAGATGTGCAAATTTGTCCTATATACTGTTTATTGTTAATCAACACCAGTATTTACCTCTGTTCCAAAATACTTGAATTTGTTTTTCACAACAGTCCCGTTGCAGAAATCAAAACATATCCTTGCTGACATATTTGAAGTCTTTGTTATTTGAGCTCCAGTAAATAATCTGATTCTATTATCTCTATAGCATCCAAAATATTCATATTCTGAGAATAAAGAAAAAAACTTAGATATATTAAACGAATAATTGTAAGACAGTATAATGCAAAAAAGCTCTATCATTCAAAGAATTGGGGTATTGTATGAGATCTGTCGCATTTCAAATTCTTAACAAAATCGTGTCTTTTATGTGATTGACGACAGTCAATCAAGGATACAGCAATTGCACAATGAATGCATTTGAAAAAAAAATAATGTCATGGCAGTTGTAGTTATTGCATTAAAGTTCCTGTTCCCGCCTTTTTCAAAGTGAATATTTATTGACAAACTTGTTCTCGTCTTGATATAGCTGAAGTATTGCGGAGTAAACGAATAATTGTAAGATAGTATAATGCAAAAAAGCTCTATCATTCAAAGAATTGGGGTATTGTATGAGATCTGTCGCATTTCCAATTCTTAACAAAATCGTGTCTTTTATGTGACTGACGACAGTCAATCAAGGATACAGCAATTGCACAATGAATGCATTTGAAAAAAATAATGTCATGGCAGTTGTAGTTATTGCATTAAAGTTCCTGTCCCGCTTTTTCAAAGTGAATATTTATTGACATACTTGTTCTCGTCTTGATATAGCTGAAGTGTTGCTGAGTAGACGTTAAACAATATTCAATCAATCTTTAATATTCAGCCTTCAAAAATTTTTGTCACTTGTAGATGCCAACGAAATCGCGGAAATTTTATCAATTCTGATGATGAAAGTAGATGATTGGTTGTATCAAAACGCAAAAAAATTAAAGGCTTCTTCCTCTAGTAGTCCTTGATGTTATGTTTGAATTTCTTATCAGTAAGTCAACTCATAATTGGTTTATTATTACAAATAGAAGTAATAACAGACGGACTAACGGATGGGCCCTTCTGAATTATGACCGGATAGTGGAGCAACGAAATTCAAACAGGCGTCTAGTTTATTAATGTAATAAATTGATGTATTAAAGGGAATTACAGTACCTTCTGTAAACGAAAAACATCAAGTTTTATTACCTGGAATTCATTTATTCACTAATTTAGGATTACCTATTTCTGTCAGAAATCTTAAACTAAAGGTAATACAAAAAACATGGAATAAAAATGTTATTCCTAAGCCGCATTTGAAGTGTGAAAATGATTACGATGATAATATAAATTGGGATTCTGTTTGGGAAAGTACATGTATACAAAAATATAATATTGAAAATAAATAACTGAATTTCATGGGAGTTCAATACATAATATTATTTATACAGTATATAAGATTGTCAAATTTTGAAGGTAATTTATACTTATTGACTGGTTATGAGGGAATAGCAAGTTTGTTGTCCCCGAGACCCTGACTATTGACCGAGGCGTAGCCGAGGTCAATAGTTATGGGTCAAGGGGACAATGAACTTGCTATTCCCAAATAAACAGTCTATAAGTGTTTTATTATACCGAAAACACAAGATTTACGACTTTTGAACCATTTCTCTCATTTCTAGTCCTTGTTTTCTAAATTTTGTAATCTTATTAAAACATACACAATTGCATCTATTTTCTTCAACAAAATTTTATCTGCTGCAAAGTGAATAGTGTTCGCTGTAATTTGCATATCTAGTTTAGAGTTGTCATTTCGAAACAATGATTTCAGAGCATTTTCACTTTTATCCAATGGGATTCACAAATGAACAGTCTTTAAGTATTTTATTATAAAAAAAAGAAAAAGAAAACAACATTCACAATTTTTAAATCATCCTTGAATAATATTTCTTCATTTCTAGTATCTGTTTTTCTAAATTTCGTATTCTTATTATCACATAAACAATTACATCTTTTCTCATCAACAGATTTTATTCTTCTGCAAAGTGAGTAGTGTTCACTGTAATTTGCATGAGTTGTCACTTGGAAATAATGATGTCAGAGCATTCTGAATAATCATTAGATTTTTTTATCCAATAGAAAAGCAAGAAAAAAGTTCGGGAAAAATATTCATACTGCCAGTCAATAGTCTGAGAAAATATTGACCGGTAAATAGTTGCAAAATTTGAAAAGGTGAAAAATAGTAATTTTATTTTAGAAATTTTAATAGTAATGTTCATATACTGAGGTATAATAAATGCCATTTTTGTAAACAACATTTTGAAACACAAGTTCACCTTTTCTATAATTGTAAAATTGAATACCCTTTGATCTTATTTATCAATGAAACTTTTTCACAAGTAGATATAACCGAAAATTGTGTACTTCAAGAGAAAAAAAATTGCAAACAAATGAGAATGAAGTATTTGCATTGTTATTTAAAATTAATATAGAAAAATATTCTGGTGCAGATGGGTTGAATAATATAGTGCTTAGAAAATGTGCATAGTCTTTAAGTAAACCTTTTGCCAACATTTTTAATTATTGTCTGTCACATGGAGAATTTCCATCAAAGTGGAAAGTATCAAATATATGCCCAGTTTTTAAGAATGGTGATAAACAAAATAAGAGTAACTACAGACCAATAGTTTTAATGTCTACAATATAAAGTGTTTAGAAAAAATAATATTCAAAAGATTGTATGATTTTTGAATTGAGAACAATCTTTTAAATGAAAATAACAGTGGCTTTAAAAAGAAAGACTCAAAGGTAAATCTTCTAGTATGTATGCTTCATAAAATTTACAAGGCTATAGATGAAGGTAAAAGTGTATGTGCTGTTTATATGGATGTGTCAAAAGCTTTTGATAGAGTCTGGCATGATGGTTTACTCTTAAATCAAAACAGCTTGGAATATGTCGCAGGCTGTTTAAGTTACTTAAAAGTTATTTATTAACCAATCGATCACAAAAAGTTGTTATTAATGGAAAATCATCTTATGCTAAATTCACCAATGCAGGTGTTCCCCAAGGTTCTATATTAGACCCTTTATTATTTTTAGTATATCTTCATGATATAAATCAAGATATTGAAAGTGATATGAAACTTTTTGCCGATAATACCACATTGATAAAAGTTATCGATAATGAAGATTCATTCAGTGTGCTAAATAATGATTTGGATACACTAAGTCATTGGGCTTCCCAGTGGAGAGTTTCTTTAAAATCCAAATAAAACGGAATATATGATATTTTGTAATAAAAATAAACAAATTTCATGTTTATGTCCGTATATTTAGTTCTTTCAGTTTACTTTTTTCACAATTGACTTAGTCCTGTTGCTACCTGATTTTTGCTGTTGTTACGATTGTTTTTGATTTATCACATTGGCTATAGGGGAAGGTTTTGGCCCAATAAAACTAGTGTAACCCCGCCGCAGCAGGTTTGCACCTGTCCTAAGTCAGGAAATTTAATAAGCCTTTGTGTGTCTTGTCTTTTTTCTAGTTAGTTTACTTTATGTCTATAGGAGTCAAGGATGATGTTTATTTCGCTGAACTTGATTACTCTTTATTCAGGAACCGACTCCGACCTGCCGTTGGGTGTGGGGTTTTCTCACCGTTCATTGAAGATCTTATGGTGGCTTTGAGTTGTTATTACTCCCCTTTTGGGTTATTGTCTCTTTGACACATTCCCCTTTTCCCTTCTTTTTTTTTCTAAATTATACATACAGATCTTATTTTAGATGGAGTAATACTAAAGCAGGTTGATGAACATAAACATTTGGGTTTAATTTTATCTTACAACTTATCTGGGAAAAATCATATTGTTTCCATATGTAAAAAAAACAAATAAAAAATTAGACATTATGTTTAAAATGAAAAGATTGCTGCCGAGAATGTGCTTAGAAAAATTGTATAAGTCAATGAGTCTGCCAGTTGTCGATTATTGTGATATTTTATATGAGAATTGTTTACATTGTGAAAATGAATTACTTAAAAAAAATTCAAAGAAGAGCAGCAATATTCATGAACGGTGCTTTTCGTATCACAAGTCATAAGGAACTACTGAATGAATTGGGACTTAATCCTTTATCTATTCGTCGAAAAAGTCATAAAATTCTTTTCTTTTTCAAAATTATCAATGATCATTGTCCCAAATATTTAACTAATTTTTGTCCCTTAGTTATACATAACACTGAAAATTATAATCTTCGGCGCAAGGACAAGATTCTTCCCTTATGAACACATACGGCTAAGTTTTTTTCTTTGTATTTTCCCTCCACAACCAGACAGTGGAACCAAATTCCACATGAGTTTAAGTTATCAGCTTCCTTCAATAGTTTTAAAGAAAAAAATAATTCCTTTTCTGTAAAAGTAATTGTAAAAAGATGAAGATGAAGAACAACAATAAAAGCGTTGTTCCTTTGCTTGTTTTTTTCCATGTATTTGTAGAGACTTTGTCTCATGTGCATTTACTCCATATCCTTTTATTCACCATATTCATTTGGCTTTGGTATTCACACTATGTCATGTTGGTCCTCTATGAAATGTGATTTCCTGTGCCGGGTACTGTTATTTCGCTTTTTGTGCACCAGGTAAATTTTTAAGTTTGATTACTTGTGTATAATTATACGGTTTTTGAACGTTTACGGAATTAATTAGCACTAAACAAGTAGATACATTACTTTTATGAACATTTCACAACAAAATTATGAAAAATTAACAAGTAACTATGTTTATGTAAAATGGTATTTCATATGACTTCTTTCAAAATGAAGCGTAAACTAAAGTGCGTAAATGTTTCCTCCCCCGAAATACATGAAATACTTGTGATGGTTTAAACCATGAATGAGCCCCTTTATAAAATTCATTTATCTGTCCAAATGCATGATTTGATATCAATATCAATATGTTTGGTCATAGATTTGGAACGAAATGTTGAGTCGGGTACTTTTTCAACGGTACTGTGATTTCACGTGGTAAAAATACAAGTGGTACTGTTATTTTCTGTGTTTTGTACTGTGATTTCATGTGATTTCTTCGTGTATGATCAACTTTGTCATACTCATTTGTAAAAATATCTTTATATTTAGATATTTTGTAAATACATTTCATGTTTACCGAACACATGATATCATCACTTAATAAACTAATATAAGATAGAGTTTCAAAAGTATTTAAATCCAGTTTAAGTATCAAACCGACAATTTAACCAATCAGAGCTTTGAACATATGACATAATATGAAAACGGACCTTGATAGACTTTGTAACTCATTCCAATTAAAATTTGCAATTCCAGCAATTGCAAATCTGGTGCTGCCATTTTTGAGATCTACCGTTTAGTGTAAATAACCAAAATATGCGGAATTCCATGGGACTTACGAAAATCATATTAGTTAGTGGATATGTTAACACACTGTGACACAATTACAATTTAAAAACACGGGAATTCCATAATCCCATGGGGAAAATGCACTTTCCAGTGGGAAATATTAATCCAATTGGAATAATAACAGTCCCATGGGAATAACATAAAATCCCATGGGAAAAGATGATGTCCCATGGGGAATTGCATTTTCCCATGTTTTTTAAATTGCCATAGTATAAAATCATGCTAAGATATCCAGTTACAATTATGATTTTGTTAAGTCCAATACGATTCCGCACATATTGGTTATTCACACTACTTTGTAGCTAAATTCTCCGCCCTTTTCGATTTCACCCTACTTTTCCAGTGGCAGTCAGAATTTCCCGTCCCATGGCCCTTTTCATACTCCAAAGTGATTATTTATTAACAAACTTGTTCTCGTCTTGATATAGCTGAAATATTGCTGAGTAGACGTTAAACAATATTCAATCAATCAATCAATCAATCAAAAATAGCGGCACAAGATTTGCAATCACTGGAATTGCAAATTTAAATTGAAATTAGTTTTGTATTCTTCCACCTTTAAAACTATTCCAGGGAATTTGATGAATGAGACACCAATTTTAACATTGACATATTAGGTTAATTTCAAGACCAAGGTCATTTGACCACGTTTTGATCACTTGAAGGAGTGGATTTCCAAAAAAAAAAAAAAACAACGTTACATCCTTTGCAATACACGTTCTTCCAAAAGTCCAATTCCGGAACGTTCCGGGTATTAGAATGGCGGGTCAAAGAGGTCAAACGGGGTAAAAATGGCGCCTCACTGTATGAGGGTAAAGGGAATAAATTCTTCTATCAACATATGAAAGGCGTTTATGATTGGAAAAAAGCCCAACATGTCATTAATCAACATTTTACCTCAGGCGGGTCATTTCCAACCAAATTATTCTAGGTCAAGAAAATAAATAGGAGAAGTCCTAGATTACGCTCAACTGACGTCAGGTACCAGTTTCAAGAAGATTTGGGGTAAGATGCCGACAATTACCCAAAAATCTGAAAGTGGAATATCGTCTATTTAACTGCAGATCTTTCCCGTCTTAATGTGATAAAATTTTGTCACTTGGTCTCCACTCAATACTAACTGGGTCCAAAATGGAGGGAAAGGATCAATTCTGGATTGCAACTCGTGTCAATAAAATAGCTGAGAAGTTATCCAGAACAGATTCTCATGACTAAACAAACACAACCGGCCACCCTGGTACTTGAAAGGAGGGGATTTCCCATTAACTATTCATGGCAATTTTGTGACGTCGTAGTAGTATTTATATATAGTTCCCACAACGTGACCTAGTTGATTATGAAATTTCTCGCATCGAGTTAAATAAATTTTGCAAATGTTTGAAAGCGAGGCTTGCCGAGCTTTTAAACATTTCAAAATTTATTGAACGAGATGTGAGAAATTTCATAATTAACGTGTTTAAGTTATGGAAATTGTTTCTCTAATGACTGGATGGAAAACACCGAGGATTGTATTCCGAATAAATTTGGCGGGAAAATTCACGAAACTTGTTCTCCTATCTAGAGAGGAGAACAAATGTTTCAACACCGTTCAGGAAATGTGAAAACTGGATAGATAGTAGAGAAAATGGCTTTCACGATATATCGAAAATCTCAAGCTTCAAGTGTTAATAATTACATGTGATAGATATTTATTTGAAATCCGTCAGTTTGGTAGGTGAACATCGATCACGTGGCATATCAATGTGAAGTTTCAATTCCCATGAAGCACATTTGACCACGTGTTCACGTGGTGGATGAATTTGTAAAAATAGTACTTTGAAATTTGTACTTCCCTGTAAATAAAGTTGTTTTCTATATTTCGGGTTTAAAATGTAATGATAACTTGATAAGAATTGAATGCATAATTTTGAAGTTTCATAGGGACTATGAAAAGGTTGACCGGGCGCGCATTTTCAACATGAAGCGCTACCGCGCTTTATTAAAAATGTGCTTCGGTCAACCCTTTCATATCCCAATGAAACTTCAAATAACAAAATACCGAGGTTACTGTGAATTCAGGTTCTGCATATGCGCATTTCGACAACTTATGTCTCTTCAGTGCAGATAAAATCAAAATATTTGGAAGTCCATAAACCGAAATAAGTGTAAAACGGATAGAGAACAAATAACCAATAAGATCTAAATAGAAAAGCCAAAATAAGCTAAGTAAAATAAGCTAAGTGTAAAACGGATAGAGAACAAATAACCAATAAGATCTAAATAGAAAAGCCAAAATAAGCTAAGGACAGAGCTATGCAAGAGGGAGATACTCCTTAGTTTTAAACAAAATTTACTAAAATTTAGATATTGCATGTTTCCAAATAAATTCGGTTTTCGGGCCAGCACCGAAGTACTGGCTACTGGGTTGGTGAATACCAAAATAATGCATTCAAGAGAAAATATCTACCTTTCAGGACACTGTCTGGTCCTTGGAAGGTTTAACTTACAAACATAGAAATTTCATTCAATGAATTATTTCGATTCTAATTTGACACTGCAACAAACTTTTAAAGATTTAAAACTATAAATGTGATATTCCGTTGATTGCCCGACATTACGAATGCAGCATGAAAAGATTTAGACTTATCTTCTCTACATTGTATCAATTTTTCATTATACATTGGAAGCATTCTACAAGATTTTTGATATATCTTGAAAGCCACTATAAATACTACTACGACGTCACAAAATTGCCATAAATCACTTCCCTTTAAGTATATCAATTACTAAATACCGAAGTTACTGTGAATTTTATTTCTGCATATGCGCATTTCGACAACTTATGTCTCTTCAGTGCAGATAAAATCGAATCGTTTGGAAGCCCATCAACTCAAATATGTGTAAAAACTGATAGAGAACAAATAACCAATATGGTCTAAATGTAAAGCCAAAATAAGCTAAGGACAAAGCTTTGCATGAGGGAGATGCTCCTTAGTTTTCAACAAAATTTACAAAAAGTTAATTATTGTAAGGTTCCAAATAAAATCGGCTTTCGGGTAAGAACAGAAACGTACACCAGTGTGGTCGGTGGTGTTTGTCTGGTCATGAGATAGGAAAAAGAGGGGAAACGGGGAATGTGTCAAGGAGACAACGACCCAAAGGGGAGTAATAACAACTCAAAGCCACCATAAGATCTTCAATGAACGATGAGGAAACCCCACACCCAACGGCAGGTCCCTAAATAAAGAGTAATCAAGTTCAGCGAAATACACATCATCTTAGACTCCCATAGACATAAAGTGAACTAACTAGAAAACAGACAAGACATACAAATGCTTAACAAATTTCCTGACTTAGGACAGGCGCAAACCTGCTGCGGCGGCGTTAAACTAGTTTACTTCTCAACTGTTTTATTGAAACGAGTTGCAATCCAGAATTGATTCCGTAACGTTGTTTTTTTTGGAAATCCACTGCTTCAAGTGTTCAAAACGTGGTCAATTGACCTTGGTCGTGAAATAAAGCGAATATGTCAATGTTTAAATTGATGTATCATTCATCAAATTCCCTGGAATAGCTTTAAAGGTGGAAGAATACAAAGTTTATCTTTAGATTCAAAAGGTCCGTTTTCATATAAATCATGGTATCATATATGTTCCAAGCTCTTATTGGTTGAATTGGTGGTTTGACACCATAAAATGGTTGTAATCAGGATTTAAATACTTTTGAAACTCTAGCTTATATTAGTTTATTATTAAAGTGATTATGTGTTCGGTAAACCTGAAATGTTTTTACAAAATATGTAATTGTAAAGATATTTATACCATTTGATATGACAAAGTTGATCTATTATATGCAAAGAAATCAAATGAAATCACAGTACAAAACACAGAAAATAACAGTATCGCTGTATATTTCCCAAGCGAAATCACAGTACCATTGAAAAATTACCCGACTCAACATTTCGTTCCAAATCTATGACCAAACATATCGATATTGATATCAAATAATGCATTTGGACAGATAAATGAATTTTTTAAAAGGTTTCATTCATGGTTTAAATCATTATAAGCATTTCATGTGTTGTGGGGGAGGAAACATTTACACATTTTAGCTTCCGCTTCATTTTGAAAGAAGAAATATGAAATATCATGTTACATAAACATAGTTACTTCTTAATTTTTCACAATATTGTTGTGAAATGTCTATAAAAGTAATGTATTTACTTGTTAAGCGCTAATTAATTCCGTAAACTATCAAAAACCGTATAATTATACACCAGTTATCAAACTCAAAAATTTACCTGGTGCACAAAAAGCGAAATAACAGTACCCGGCACAGGAAATCACATTTCATAGAGGACCAACATGAATTAGTGTGGTATTGGTAAAGTAAATCATACTCGGATTAGATTAGGTCTAAATGGATTAAATGGTCATTTATTTAATTATAATTTGATTCCCTCTAAGCTTTGTAATATATGTGATGCAAGAACACCGGAAACGGTAGAACATTTCTTCCTCTATTGTTAATACTATAACAATATAAGGTCTGTTTTATTTCAAAAATTAAAGATGCTACTCTGTCCAAATGTGAACATTATAACTAACAAAGAAATGATCAGTAAATATTAAGCTATATATATAGTTGATATGTTTAAATTTGGAAATGACGATTTATCGATGGATGACAACAAACTTTTGTTTCAATATATTTTTGAATTTATTGAAAATAGTAAAAGATTCTAATATATATTATTGTACATGTTCATCTACTATTATTCGTACTGTATTTGGGTGAGTGTGTGCGAGAGAGTTTTTTGTAATGTATTTTGTCTTGTATTATATTGTCTTGTCTATCTTTTTGTCGAGGAGAGCAACTTTGTAGCCCTTGGGCTGTTTGTCATCCTCATTAAATAAATAAAGCATTAAATTAAATTAAAAATATACTTGGTTTCTATGAGGGTTCGAAAAAGGGGTTGTTGTCAAATATTATTATAAATATTATTACAAAATGGGCTATTTGGAAATTTGAGGTGTAAAATAAAATTCGAAAACATTAGATATTGAGAGATTTTTTGGAAAGAATTAAAGGTTTATCGTAATGTTGAACTACAGATAAAGAATAAATCCAAATATAACTTAGATAATTTTATCAAAGATGTTTTAGTTATTATTAGTTCATAAATATTTTTGGGTAGTTATTTTGTGTGATTTTTGAAAAGTTAATTGATAATTACGGAAGCGTATTAGCGCCACACAAACTTTTTATAATTATTTTGCGTTATAACGCAAATGTTTGCGTTATAACGCAAAGTGTTGCGTTATTTTGCAAAGGTTTGCGTTATAATGCAAATGTATGCGTTTCAACACAAATTTTTGCGTTATAACGCAAAGTTTGCGTGATTTCGCAAAATTTGCGTTATATTGCAAATGTTTGCGTTATTTCGCAAATGTTTGCGTGATAACGCAAAGTTTGCGTTATAACGCAAAGTTTATTTTAAATTGATAGATAATGTATTCGATCAATCAGATTCGAAATTTAGGTTCGTGTACGGTTGTGTACGGGTAGAATTTAATTTTAGGACTTATTTACATAAAGGCAAAAGAATAGAATATGCAAAAATACATCAGCTTCACCAAAAAGACTGAATAATACGTTTGAGTTTTTTTCTCTCCCTCCAAGTATATAAGTACCTCCTACGAACAAGATATTATAACGAGATAATATGTCGACAAGCGATTATATAAAAAAAATGATGAAAGGAAAGAACATTGCGTCCATCAAAAGCAAATTAAATGATTTGAAATAGTCTCACCATACCACGAAAGATATTTGCAAAAAATTTGAAAAATTCAAATAGTGAGGAGGAATAGTTTATTTAAGATGTTTCAAATCAGTTTTGTACGATAGTCAAGATTTTGTCCTTTAATTGAAGAAAAGGAATATGTATTGTTCTGTTGATAATTGTAAATAATGTTATTACAGTTTTTTGATATAGTACAACGAAGATTAATACGCCGATATTCAAGTCTATTGATCCATTTGACTTTATATGTACGAGAAATAACATGGGCAAGGCGAACACACCTTTAACCATCTTTCAAAATACCGTTTTGTCTTATTTCCTTCCTCTTTCAAGATTATGGTCGTGGAGCTAGTATGAAAAAGAAAGGAAATGGGGTAAATGTCAAGGAGACAACATCCCATATCCAGGTTAAAACGACCAAAAACAAAGCATCTAGGGGTCACCGTAAGGTCTTCAACAGAGTGAGGAACCTCACACCATATAGCAAGCCTTAAATGGCCAAAAAAGGTAAAAAAGTGAATAAATCAATGGAAACACACCACATCCAATAACCCAAATATCAAGAAACTAAAATTTTATAAGAAGACAAGGACAAGCCAATGACCAACATATTCCTGACTTGGGACAGGCGCAAAAATTGCGGTGGGGTTAAACTCGTTTTCTTGGATCCAAACCCTCCCCCTATGTGTGGTGAATGGCTAAAAAATAAATACACAAAAAGACTCACAGTGAAAATCAAACTAGAAAAAAGTCCAACTTATCAAGACGATTACCCTAACTGTGAAGTACATAAAACATGAAAACAATACTCACAGGTACTGTCCGGACAAATGCTTGCAGTTACTGACAGCTAGCTAAGGACATAATTTCCGTTGACATGATATCAAGCCTTCTTACATATGAAACTTCAATTGAAATACTTCTAAATAGATTTGGTATAACAACATCATCAACTACGAAAGAAGAACATGATATTGTGCAATGCAAAATACTGCCAATATGAAAAAATGTTTAAATTTAGTTATGGTGTAAAGCATTTAGGAGATGATCAATATTTTGCCAACAAAAACCAGAAGTAAAGATTTAACAACAATGCTGTATTCATATTATTTATGAATAAGTTTGTTCAACGGATTAATAAGTTTGGAAGGACAGTTTTTGAATTTATGCGCTTTGTAAATGATATTGCCATAGAGGTTTGGATGTGAAATGCCCTGATGTAAAAGAGCCCTGCATGTAAAACCAAATTTTCTTAATAAGTCAATGTATCTATAAAAAAATTAGAGAAAGGTTTTATCAATTTATGATATCTAAACCCTTGATGCAGAAGTTTTTCAGTGAGACAAAGATTTCGGTCTTTGAAGTCAGAAACATCACTACATACTAGTGCATATCGAACAAGTTGTGAAATGTATATCCCGTAAGATGGGCTAACAGAACATCGCCGTCGAGATGGGGAAAATTGACTATAGGGAAGGAGAAATCATCTCTTTTATCATAAACCTTAGTGTTTAACTTTCCTTGATTTATTGAAATATCAAGATCTAGAAAAGGAGTATAATCACTGCTGTTATTGGATTTATTTAAAGTAAGTTCTGCAGAATAAATTTCATCTGTAAATTTAGAAAATTTAGGATTATTTAAAGCCAAAAAATCGTCCATATATCTATATGTATTGTTAAATTTGTCCACTTAATGATGTTTAGAAGGGTCTTTTTGAATTTTTGCCATGAATTGTGACTCGTAGCAATAAAGAAATAAATCTGCTATCAGAGACTGTTTTGAGTTTCATTCGTCTCATTATTATATATGGGGAAACGGGACAGAGAAAGGAAAGGTTTGGGTATCAATAGGCCGGGTTAACAATACCGCTGTCATTTGTTAGTGCCGTTGTCGTATGAGATTTTAAAGTCTATGGAAACTGCAAGTTCCGGTTCTGGTTTTTGCCATGTTAACTTCCGGCATGAGAATTGCAAGTTCCGGAATTGCAAAATGTGCGGGAAACCTCTGTTCAAACTGCGATGTGACATCTCACATTATTTTGCGAATTATTAAATTTTCACAAAAACAATGTTTTTCTTAATTTTCTTTCAGATTAAAATATATTGTACTCTAGCGAAACTGAAAGTGCATCACGGTTGTCAGTCATTTATAGGTTCGTTGAACTTTTGTGTTTCTGTAGATACTTTATCAATATGGGTTTGTTTTAAGATTCCTTCATTTGGAGTCTTTTGAGACAAATGCGCAGATTCAGAAAATAAATTTTGTTATTGGTTCATCCTGGGACTAATAGTTATATGTTTATATTAATTCAAGATTCAGCGTGAAGCATGAGTTAATTTGAAAGAAAATGGATTGTAGGATTTAAATATTTATATTTCAAAGCAAAAAAAAAATTAATAAATAAAAACTAAAAAGAAGAAAATAATTGCATTGCATGAAGAAATATATTCAAAGTTCCCCCCGAATTAAGGGGCTTAAGCCTGGCGCCCGTTTGGTAACCTAAAACAGGCAGAAAAATAATGGCACAAATAATTTGGTTATTATATAACTTACAAATCATTGATGTGGGAATAAGTCAAATATGGCTCAACTACTTGCATGGCTTTATTAAATGTTGAAATTAAAAATAATGACCCTCAATGCTTATATGGGTTGGTTTACTTATTATGCTTGCAAATTTCATAGCTATGGTAAAAAAAAATATGAAAAATTCTGACAATATATTGTTATTTGTTAGTTGGTTGGTTTAGAAAATGTCATTCTGACCTTATTCTTACAGATTTCATTGGTGTGGAAATAGTTGCGATTAATAATTATGACAAGTTATGGCTATCTAATTATGATCAGTGAGGGGATGAATATTTGATTCTGAGGGGGGACGATCATTTGATTCTGAGGGGGAGGGCTGGCAGATTTTGTAAATAAATATCTTAGCCCAGATAAGTTCAAAATAAATAATCTTGCCTGGTTACTCTTGAAAATAAATAATCAGTCCTTTCCTTATGGTCAAATTGTTTTTGTTATACAAGAAAATAAATAATCTGGCCTCCAAAGGCTTGGAAATAAATATAATGGCCAGAATGGAGTTGAAAATAAATAATCTAACCTCTCCAAATTAGCCAGCCCCNCCCCCCCCCCCCCCCCCCCCCCCCCAGGATCAAATGGTTGTCCCCTTATGGCTATCTGACATCAAATGCTATTCTGACCCTATGCTTGCTGATTTCCTGGCTGTAGAAATAATAGTTGTGATTTATAATTTTGATCATTTATGGCTATCTGTGGTCAAGTTGGGTCATAAAATGCTATTCTGACACTATGCCTGCAGTGTAGCAACCGCTAATGATACAACGCCACCTAATGATATCAATATCATTTAGCGTTGCGGGCGCAACGCTAAATAATATAATTTATATCATTAAGGATCTCCCTTATCGCCTGCTAATGATACAAAACCCTTAATGATACAATTTAGTTCATTTAGCGTTGACGCATCGCCGCTAAATGATATAACAAAAAATTTTGATGAAAAACCGGAAAAAAGAGCAACCGCAACCGCTAATGATATAAAAATTTTGTATCATTAAGCGTTAATGAAATAAAGTTACACATAAAATCATATGTTTAGATTAGCATTCAGATACATATGCAAAGAAGATTATTTTGGTCTTTGGATTATCAAAATGGCGCCATTTCCATTTGGAACTTAAAAGAAAAGGGGCGAAAAAAAAGATCCAAAATGTTCAGAATTGGATGATATTCTACAGGAAGGTTGTCTTGCAAGTATGAAACTCATTTGTAGTGTATTAATTTCCAAAATGCCGATCGTTGTCATAGAAACCGAAAAAAGACGGAAAAATTCACTGAATCTTGTACCGTAAGTGTAGAACTCATTTCTAGTGTAACATTTTCAAAATTACAACCGTTGCTTTGGAACAGGAAGAAAGGAGGGATTTTAAAAGTGCTCCAAGTGGGACAAAATTATACAAAGAGGTTGTTAGAATAGAACTTGTATCAGTTCGTGGACTGGAATCACTGTCCATGCAAAATACCAAACCAGGCCGAATTTGTTTTCAGTCCTTCTATGCCCCTTCTTAAAAATTAACACGTTTACAGGAATATTACCTGCAGATATAGGCAGAATATGTCCACTTATATAATACACCACGCATAATTCTTATGTTTTCGTTTAAACATAAGTTTCATTTTCAAAGCTCCTTAATTTTCTTTAGATGTACTGAAATTTAATGTCAGTCTAACGCTTATTTAACATCCTTTGAGAGTGAATATAAATTAAGACAATTTAAGGGTTTTGTCACGAGTTTTTATAGTGTGGAGATACTAAATATTTACCCCACCCCTGCAAAAAAAAAAAAAAAAAAAAAAAAAA
>MJUU01046087.1:17110-38032 GCA_002080025.1 Modiolus philippinarum | reverse complement strand
AAAAAAAAACCGTATAAATAAGAAATTTCCCCGTTTCGTATGATTATATCATATATAATTACCCATAAACCGAGCATATGGTCTTATTTGTTCTTATATGAGTTCCTATCGTTATTTATGTTTGTTTCTTGACTTCATTATTGTTTTTCTGGCGCAGTTCGCTTGTGAATTGTGGCATGTGATTGCAGTCGTCGGCCATTGTAGGTGTTTACTCTTATCCTGTTTTTGTAATTACAGGGGAGACTCTGTGCATTTTGTTTTTTTTGGGGGGTTTTTTTGTTGTTGAAAATCTATATTAATCCACCCTTATAAAAAACTTTAGGCATTCCAAGCTGAATGAAATGAAATAAATTATCTTGAATATTTGTGCACAGGAGTAATATATTTAAATTTTATATTTACATATATTTGCATTTACTCCATATCCCTCCATTGTTAAGTTGCAATTGTATGAGAATTTAGTTAGTCTAAATTATTTAAAAGCATATTTTCAATAGCTTAGACATACTGAAACGGTATTTAAAAACATTTTCAAGATATGTATCAATTTAATGAAGTGTCTACACCTCAAAGTCAACACAGTTGAAATTCTTATAAACGGGAACTTCCCGTTCAGCATACATTTTCGAACAAAAGGGCCAAATAAAGATCTCGTAAAAAGTGTAAATAAACTCATATGGTCCTCTGTGTGTCAGCTGTAGAAAAACTCGAAAACTCGAATTTAATTGAATTTCTTTTTTTTAGCCTAAATATTAAAAAAAAATTTCTTATAGCTTACAAACCAAATTGACAGTAAGCTTAGACATGCTTAAACATATTTCATCATCATTTTCAAGATATATTATAATTTACTGAGGTCCTTAATGTCAACACATCAGAAATTCTTGAAAACGGAAAATTTCCATTTTGCATACAATTTCTAGCAAAAGGGCCAAACATTGACTTTAAAAAGTTTAAATCTAATATATGATCTTCTGTATTTCAGTTGTAGTGAATTACACAAAAAAATTCGCAGTAAACATTATTTTTTTTATAACTTAGGGGCTAAATATTAAAAATTTTGTCTTAATTTATATGAGAGGAGTGTGAACAATAAATAATTCTGAAACAATAATATTTGATGCAATTTGTTGCTAACATATTATAAAATGGAATAAAAAAGATAACAGGAAACACCTACAATGGCCGAAAAACATAGCCACATGCCAGAAAGTAAATAGGAACTGCACAAGAAAAACCCACAATAAAAATACAAAAGACAAACATAAACAACGATAGGAACTCGGGACAGCCGGACTTTGTACCGGCACTAGCAAAAGCCAGTATTATTACATTGGCAATTAATAAATATCTGGTACAATTTTACGACACTACGTATGAAATTCAAAATGGTGAAAATATTTAAATTTCCAAATATGTCCATTTTCAATATTTCTTCAATATTTTTCCCAAAATTAAAATTTTATAGACTTACATGCTCTTATATTCAAATATTATATCACAACTGAAAAGTAAGAGATTTAAAACCTAGATGAAATGACCATGACTGTTGCAAGCCAAAGTGTAAAAATGCTATTTTTTAATATAAGAAATTCATATTTTTATGTTAAAAAACTATGATATTAGAAAATCATATTTTAATATTAGAAATTGCTTTTTAAAATAGAAAATTCATGTTTTAATAATAGAAATAGATTTTTAATATTAGAAACGAAACAAATGATCAATATTGCAAATTCATTTTCTTTTATTGAAAATGAATTTCTAGCATAAGAAAATTATTTTTAAATATTAAACTATCAATTTCTGATATAAAAAAAAAAGATTTTCTAATATTAGAAATTAATTTTTCATATTTGAAATTTAATTTTTAATATCAGAAAATCAAAGGTATAATCTTATATGATAAACTTATTTTCTAATATTAGAAAATCAATTTCTAATATTAAAAATTCATTTTTTTTAATTTTAGAAAATAGATTTTTAATAGTACAAATAATGATTTTTTTTACTATCTGAAATTACATTAATTTCTAATATTAAAAACATCATTTTCTAATATAAGAAATTGATTTCTATTAGAAAATGATTTTTTTAATATTAAAAATTGAATTTCTAAAATTAAAGAAGAAAAAAATTCTTAAATTAAAAATACATTTTCCTTTTGAAATATGAATTTCTTATATTAGGAGATGATTTTCTAATATGAGAAAGTGAATTTCTAATATTAAGAATTTTATAAATTTGAAAATCAAAGGTATTGTCTCATATTTTGAATTCATTTTCAAATATAAAAAATCTTTTTCTAATATTAAGAAATCATTTTCTAATATCAAAAATTGTTTTTTAATAGTAAAAAAATATGAATAAGTGATTTTCAAATTAGAAATGACACTATTTTCTAATATTGAAAAATCTTTTTTTAATATTAGAAATTCATTTTTTAATATTGTAAAAAAATGTTTTTTTATATAGGAAATTCAATTTCTAATACTAAAAAAAAATATTTTTAATATCAAAACTGATTTTCTAATATCAAAATGAATTTCTAATATATAAAAAGCCTTTCATCCACTTTTGGTTGCAATTTCCTTAATATTAGAAATTCATGTCTTAGTATAAATAATCCATTTCCTAATATTTCAAATTGTTTTTTTAATATAAAAAAAATATTTTGAAATATTAGAAATCTATTTTTTAATATTGAAAAATCAGTTAATACACTATAGCTGAGTTTTATACTTGCAAGACAACCTTCGTGTAGAATTTCATCCGATTCTGAGCATTTTGGGTTTTCTCGCCCCTTTTCCTTTTTAGTTCCAAATTTCACCATTTTGATCATTTAAAGACCAAAATAATCTTAAGTTCTTTGCATATGTATCTGAATGCTTCTCTAAGCATATGATTTTATGTGTAACTTTATATCATTAGCGGTTGCAATACAACGCTTAATATTATAAACATTTTATATCATTAGCGGTTGCGGTTGCTCTTTTTTCCGGTTTTTCATCAAATTTTTGTTGTATCATTTAGCGGCGATTTGTCAACGCTAAATGAACTAAATTGTATCATTAGCGGTTTTGTATCATTAGCAGGCGATAAGGGAGATCCTTAATGCTATAAATTATATCATTTAGCGTTGCGCCCGCAACGCTAAATGATATTGATATCATTAGGTGGCGTTGTATCATTAACGGTTGCTACACTGCAGATTTCATGGCTTTAGAAATATTTGTGATTAATAATTATGATCATTTATGGCTATCTGTGGTCAAGTTGGGTGATTAAATATCATTCAGATCCTATGCTTGCAGATTTCATGGCTGTGGAAATAGTTGCGATTAATAATAATGATCATATATGGCTATCTGTGGTCAAGGTTGGTCATTAAATATCATTCTGACCCTATGCTTGCATTTTTCATGGCTGTAGAAATAGTTTCAATTAATAATTATGATCATATATGGCTATCTGTGGTCAAGTTTGGTCATAAAATGTTATTCTGACGCTATGCTTGCAGATTTCATGGCTGTAGATTAATAATTATGATCATTTATGGCTATCTGTGGTCATGTTTGGTCATAAAATTGTCAGTTTTACCCTATGCTTACAGATTTACTCTGACCATTTAAGTTCTTTCTTGGTTGGAAATAATGTCCTTAGCTATTCACCAAAAGAGTAAAACAATAGAAGTTACAGGCTTTCAAGGAAATATTAAAAAGTCTAATTCATTTAATATTGATTTGAATTATGTTTTATTTATAGAAATTATCATAATTTTACCGGCACTTAAAAACTACATACACTTTGTTGAGTATTTCTGATTCTTTTGGTCTACAAAGGAAAATCCCCTGCTCTCAATGCATAATTGTCGCCCTGTTGATGTGTTTCGTGTTTCTGCCTATAGGTTGTTTAAAAGTGCATACATTTTGCACCTCTCTTTAAATAAAGTTGTGTCTCAATATTGAAAATCAATTTACTGCAAAGCTTAATTGATCCCCACCAACCCAGTCAACTCGTCAGCCTATAATTATTGGTTTGTCAAGTTAATTTTTTTTAATACCCATGTAGCCGAATAAACATTTGATTCCTGTAATTATATACTAAAGTTGAATTCTATATATAGAAATCATATTTTTAAATATTTCCGTCGTACGGTGTATACTTTAAAATCTCATAAACATGTAAACCCCGTATTAAATCTGCAAGTACACGACAAAAACCGGAAACGGAACTTGCAGTTTTCATAGACTTAAAAATCTCATACGACACCGTTACCAAGTCCAGCTGTCCAAAATTCGTTTACGTTTGTCTTTTGTCTTATTTGTGTTTTCCTGTACAGATTGTGAAATGTACATATGTAATTGTAAATTTTAAGCAATTGTAGATGTTTCCTGTAATCTTTTTTTTATTTAAGGGGACGACCATTTAATTTTCAGTGGCGTCCCCTACTGTTGACATAAAATCACATGGTGCTGCGGCTGCATGACACGTGATGTGAGAAATTATGATTATTTCCAAATTAATAAAAGTCGGAAGAAGACTACCTACTGATGCAAAGTTTCTGTCATAATTTAAAAAGCGAAATTCTGATAGTATTGTATTTATTTTTAAAATACCATGCCATCTAAATATATATATTACTGTGAATAATTTATTTTTAAATGACTTTTTCATGAATGGCTTTGTTGTAAAAAAAATAATGCTGTTTCACATATATATAAAGGTAATCTGTTATTTTATTTATATGATCCGCACGATTTTGATTCAATGACAAAACTAAAAAAAAAACAAAAACAAATGCAAATACAAAAAAACAAACAAAAACCAACTAAAAGCAACAAGCCAAAAAACCAAACAAAACAAATCAAATCAACAAAGCAAAAGAAACAAAATATAATTAAACAAACACAAACCACTACCACTAGGGCAAAACAAACAAATCTTATCACAACAAACACAAACGAAATAAAAAAAAATGCCCCCATCCCATAATTTATGACAAATATCGCTTGTCGAAAGTTTATCTCGTTCAATAATATCTTGTATGTAGAAGATAAAAAAATGAACGAATTTTTCTGTTTATTGTTGAAGCTAAACTATTTTATCATCTCTAAGCCATTGTGCAAATTAAACTCTATCCGTACACAAGTGAGGACGACTCTGAATTTCGAATACGTTGGGTCATATAAACTATCCATCAATTTAAAATGAACTTTGCGTTATTACGCAAACTTTGCGAAAAAACGCAAACATTTGCGAAATAACGCAAAGTTTGCGTTAAAACGCAAAACTTTGCGTTATAACGCAAAATAAAATAAAAAGCTTGTGTGGCGCTTTTACGCTTCCGTAGATAATTTATGTAGAAGTCATTATTTTAATAATGACCTGGGCCATTGATAGAAATGTAACAGGCAAAATTAGAAATAAAGAAATAAAAAAAAAGACGTCTAGTTTATGCATCATTCGAAATGTCATTTTATTCTCTATCCCTTTTTATCGTTCGTCAAAGTTGAAAGTGGCTGCGATTTTTTTAAAAGAAGGTGAACGGTCAAACTTTGAAAATTCTTTTAACTCATATCAGTCACTTTTCAGTCATTAATTTCAATGTGAAGTTGAAAAATTAAATTTTAATGGTTATTCATGCCTATAATAACACATTTATACGCCATTGATACAATTTTGACCAACTTTCTACATAGAGCGATTCACGGGGGGGNGTCTGCATAAACAGTTTGTGAAATGACCTTGAAATGACCTTGACCTTTTGTCTTTTGAGATTTACATAATATCAATGACATACTTTATAAATGTTTTTAGTCAAATGAAACCGGGAGTTCGTTGGTCATACATCTGACAATTACGTCAATACTTGCCCTTAAATTAACTTAAAAATCTCCGAATATCCTACTGGCTCACGTTAAAGTAATCTCTTTTTTACGGAAATGTTTTTAAAAAAAGGCCAGAAACTGATTAAAAATCCAGAAAAGCTGGGACGTAACTTACATTCTTTACGTAATAGGGGATATTGACAATAAACTCTGCTTGTATCCGTTTAATTAGCTGTGAGGTCTATTGACCTGAAAATTTAACATGCATACTGGCCTTTCACTAATATTGCCGATGTCTACTGAAATATATGATGATTCTTGGCCAAATCCTTAGGAAAGTTTTTAGTTTGATCTTTGTTCCGTAGTGTGACAGTGTTTTACCGGCAGAGTAGGCTCATTGAGCTAGCCGACAGACTATAGCGGCGAGCACCCTTTGACCCATCTTTCAAAATTACGTATTGTCATATTCTCTCCTTTCAAGATAGTAGTAATAGAGTTAGTATTCTACCTGTATTGGGTTTTATTTGTATGTTTACTGTAAACGTGGTTATTTTTGCGGGGGTTAATTTCGCGAATTACTATACCTAAACCTTTCGCGTGATTAAAATATTCGCGGATCTTCGAAATTAGATTGTAAAACGTTTGTTATTAAAAGTATTCACGTGGGGTTATATTCGCCTAAAAGTCTCAAACGCAAAATAAGCGAAAATTACCCCCGCGCGAAAATTTCCACGTTTACAGTATTATACTATAGAGAAACGGGACAGATAAAGGGGATGTTTAGGTGCCCATAAACCGGTTTAATTGTATCGCCGACTTTTGCTAGAGCCGGTACCAAGTCCGACTGCCCCGATTTCACATCGTTGTTAATGTTTGTCTTTTGTCTTTTTTGGGGTCATCTCACTGGTCCGACAGTCAATAGTCCGACAGTCATTAGTCCGACGGTCAATAGTCCGACAGTATTAACTAGAAAAATGCATGGGTGTTCCGCAGAACACATGTGTCGCCTGCACTATTATACAGTTATTTAATGCATATGAGGGCAATAGACTAGAATATTTTGCCCAAGGTGTCAGAAATCCCCATGTGTTCTATTGCCCGAGGCCAACGGCCGAGGGCAATGGAACACTTGGGGGTTTCTGATACCGAGGGCAAAATTTTCTAGTCTATTGCCCCAATATGCATTATATAACTGTTTTATTACCTCATTAAATTATTTTAGCAAAAGCATATCTCATGCAAGCAAAGAGAGGTTGTTTTCATGACAAATAAGATTTTAATCAAAACTGGGCCAAGAGAAGTTGTTTTCACGACAAATCAAATTTTATTCAAAATTTGGCAAAGAGAAGTTGTTTTCATGGCAAATTAAATTTCATTCAAAACTGGTCAAAGTTTTACTTTACATGTTTTCATGAAATGCATTTAAACTTCTGAGTTCTAATGATTTATAAACATAAATTTTGAACAGGTGAAATCAAACTTTGGTCCAATTAACAAGAAATGAAACTTTAAAGCGAATATGTTAAGATTAACATGGGAATTAAGTATTAAAAACAACCTATCCTTGTTTTCCAGAATATTGCGGGCAATAGTTTTTGTAAAATTTCCCGGGGCAATAGTTTTTGTAAAATTTCCCCGGGCAATAGATCACTGACTTTTTGCCCGGGATTCACAAGAATTAATCCTCCAATAAGAAATCGGGGCATTTTTTTGAAAAAATAGCGAAAACTAATGCATTTCTTTTATAATGGGAAAATAATTTTATAAGGTATTAAATATACATGTATTAAAGAATTCCTGTTTTGTAATTTGTATAATGACAATGAATGACAAAGTCCAAAGATAATAAAAAAAATCAAAACTAAAGCAAATCAAAATGCATAGGCACATCTACAATATATATTCTGAAAAAAAATTCTGCAAGTTTGGTCGGAAAGTAAAAAGCAGTAGAGGAGGAGTTGCATATAATAAAGGTATACCCTAAGACTCCAAATTAGCTAAAATGACAGAGTCCAAAGATAAATAGAATTTTGTATAAATAAAAATAAATAATAAACTAAATGCATGGTGCACATTTGCAATATATATTGAAGCATTCTCACAAGCTTGATTGGAAAGTACCAAGCGGTCTAGGAGGAGTTGCGGATAATGGAGGTATACCCTATGCCACCAACAAGCAAAAATGACAAAGTCCAAAGATAGCTATCAAATCTGAAAAAAAAAATCAAAATTAATCAAAAACTAAATGCATGGTGCACATCTGCAATATATATTGAAACATTCTTGCAAGTTTAATTCGGAAGAGTGCGGATAATGGAGTTATACCCTATGACGCCAATAAGCTAAAATGACAAAGTCCAAAGATAGCTAGAAAATCTAATTTTTTTTTTTCAAAAACTAAATACATGGTGCACATCTACAATATATATTGAAGCATTCTTGCAAGTTTGGTTGGTCTAGGAGGAGTTGCAGATAATGGATGTATACCATATGACGCCAATAAGGTAGAATGACAAAGACAAAGATAGCTAGAAAATCTGAAAAAAAATAATAATTAATCAAAAACTAAATACATGGTGCCCATCTGCAGTATATATTGAAACATTCTTGCAAGTTTGCTTGCAAAGTAACAAGTGGTCTAGGAGGAGTTGCGGATAATGTATGTATACCATATGACACCAATAAGCTAAAATGACAAAGTCCAAAAATAGCTTCAAAATCTGGGACAACATTAATAAAGAAAATCTAAATGCATAGTGCACATCAACAATATATACTGAAGCATTCCTGCAAGTTTCGTTGGAAAGTACCAAGCGATTTAAAGGGCCTCTTTTTTCTAATAAAATTAGCTTATATCATATACATATTTTCATCTATGTTTTTCCAGTAATTCTGCGAAGTTTGATTAAGTACTGGTGAACACTTTAAGAGAAATTCACAAAATAATGAGACTCTATATCACGGTATCACAATCTGAAAATGAGACTTTTGTGATATGATTACAAAAAACAGGATAACAGCAAACACCTACAATGGCCAGGAACTACAATCACAAGCCACAATTTACAAGCAAACTGCACCAGAAAAACGATAATGAAAACAAGAGACAAACATAAATAACGATAGGAACTCGGGATAACCGGACTTGGTACCAGCACTAGCAAAAGCCAGCGGTAGGGTTAAACCGGTTTATGGGTACCCAAACCTCCCCTTTCTCTATCCCGTTTCCCTATAGTATCATAAACATGCAAAAAAAACCCAATACAGGTAGACTACTAACTCAATGACCACTATCTTGGAACAGAAAAAGCATAAGAAAACGTAATTTTGAAAGAAGGGTCTAAGAGTGCTCGCCGCTAAACTGCCGGCTAGCTCAAGGAATCTTGTCTGCTGGTAAAACACTGTCGCACTACGGAAGAAAAATCAAACTCAAAACTCCCCAAAGGGTTTGGTAAAGAGTCTTCATGTATTTCAGTCGACATCGGCAGTATCAGTGAGAGGCCAGTATATATGTAAAGTCTTCAGGTCACCGGAATCCAAAGCCAATTTAACGGATTTGTTCAGAATATCTCGTCGATATCCACTATTACGTAAAGAATGTAAATTACGTCCCAGTTTTTCTGGATTATTTATCAGTTTTTGACATTTTTAACAACATTTCCATAAAATCGAGGATGAGAAATGCCCTTTGTAATTAGCTGTTTGCGAGTCACGTCATATCTAGATATCAAATGTTCATATCTTCTTTAAAACTTCTAAAAGTATTTAATAATTTATGAAATCTGTAACCTTTTTGTAAAAGTTTGGATGTGAGAGTAAGGTTACGCTCATTAAAATCATCAAGGGTAGAACAAATGCCTATTTTCAGTGACTGGATGACTAAAATTTCAACAAGTGTCCTAAATGCAACTAATTTGCGGTCAAAAGGCATGGCTAAACTATATATGTGGCTTTCTTTTAGATATAAAACCTATTTTGTAAATAACTGGGTGTCATGGCCCCCTTCCCCCATCCCAACTCCTTATATCACCCCACCTCCATATATCAATATTTTCCAAGTAATGCGTTTTTATTAGCTAAACCTGCACTGGTATCAGTTTGATTTAATATTTAGAATCAAACTATTTGATAAGTTTGCAGATATGAAGCGTGAGGTCCATCAAATTGTTAAAAGCTAGTCATATTGTATATTTTGAAGTTTGGCCATATTTGAAATATTCGGCCGATCAGATATAATTTTCCTAAAATCTAGAAAAATTCTTTAAAAATGCTGATATTATTCATTGTTCAACAATGACGGATAAAAAATGTGACACGAAGGTGGTTAAATGCAACAGAAAGGGTCAGTTTATTTACATAAATTGTTATTTTAGACCACTCATTTTAAAATTTCTTTATATCATTCAGAAATATCCTTATTCCACAACCTAAAATAGCCTATATTTACCACTAGAATAAATTTCTAGTGCTCTTTTTTGCTGATTAATTACATGCACTATATATCCTTGGTTTATATGCCATATTATAAGAAATTCTGTAAAAAATACTTTGATACTTTGAAAACTAGTATCACGACATCCCTCGGCTAATAGCGTCAAAACTGAACATTATGAAAAATTAAGGTCTGAAATTTAATAACTTGAATTTGTTAGCTATTTATTGCTTAAACACAGCGAATACTGTATTTTGCAGTGACTAGAATGCAATTAATTATGGAAAATAAAATTTTCAGTCAGTCTGGTCTGGTACAAATTATAGTATTTTTACAAGGACAAAGTTCTGTACAACTGAAGTTGTGCTCATGACATGGGTGGTATATGGAGTAAATGCAAATGAGACAAAGTCTCTACAAATACATGGTAATATAAGCAATGGAACAACCCTTTTTTATGTTGTTTGTTGTTCTATATCTTGAAGTCACCATTTGTCTTGCTAGATAGAAGTTTTACTCTCTCTGTGAGTGAATACTGTATTTTGCAGTGACTAGAATGCAATTAATTATGGAAAATAAAATTTCCAGTCAGGCTGGTATGGATATTCCAGGTGTTGTCCTTTTTTCGGAAAAAATGTTTCAGACCAGTGTGATAATAAAAAGCTTTTAAGGTCAAATTTGGCTAAAAAATATGAATTTGGACCTAACTTGAAGGTTTTAAACCAAAATAAACAAGGCAGAGGCAAATTCTAATTTTTGTTATTTTTCACTTAAAGGTATCAAACCACCATTGATTTTTCCCTTTTTGTCTTTGTTAAATTGGTCATTTTTTGAGACCCATAGCACATTTACTGTCGTTTCAAATAAAGCGAAACTTCTTATCTAATTAATTATACATATTATGAGCTCCACAAAAATTTTGAGGACAACTTTCATTTAATATAAGAAAATGTCCTCCATCGGAAGTATACTACTATCAAAAATCAGCTTTCACTTTCACTACCAACCCGTGAAATGGTCATGTCATTGTTTTCACCAAACAAATTTATTACGACTGATAGGAATAAAATAAAAGTGTTTTGGGGTACCTAAGATGTTCAGCTTTCAAACAGTATGCCGGTTAATTACATTGGATACAGAACTATTTAAATCATCCCATAGAAATACCCATACCGTATTGATAAGTACTATTTTAACATATAGCCTTTGGCGGAAGAATTTCCTTTTGGTGGTATGATACCTTTGGGAGGAGATGCGGATAATGGTAAAAATTTTTGAGCCAGACAGACAGACGGACAGACGGACGGACGGAAGACGACGGATGGTGATCCCTTTGTGTCGATCCTGCACTAAGTGCAGGCGACACAAAAATTATGAATTAATGAAAGTTTAAGATAGTATTCACTTTCCTCTTCTCGTTAAAGGGGTTCCAAATAAGGAAATCCAAGATAGCCGCTTGCTGAGCAACGTAAACCTTATGGAAAATTGTTCTTCCGATATTTGCAAAATAAAAGGGGGAGAATCTAAAGTGTTGGTCTTAGACCTTTGTAGTTTTTTTTATATGTATATTAATGTTATTGCTGATTAATTAATCAAATTTTTCTGATTAAAACCTAGCTTTCATTTCGATGGGATATCGTCGAAGATATTTAAGGCTATTTTTAAAAATTTGATATTTTTATTCTATGAATGAAAGCTTGGTAGATATAAGAATGAATCATGTCATTCAACAAATCACGTGATGGCGAAATATATGTGCATTATTCTCAAATAGTTCAAATGCGCATGGTTGAAATAAATATTCAGTAACCTCGACATAGAAACCTATTTGAGCCAGGAGAAATGCTATTTTATTGTAGTGTATGCAATAAAAGATACAAAAATATCTCTTAATACAGTAACTTCGTTATTTTGTTAATTCGAAATGACGACGAAAAAATAATCCATTTTTATTAATCACTATTTAACTGCTGTTTTATTCAACCACCTGTATGCACTCCCAAAGCGACAACCAAAATGGAAATCAGAGTTTCCATCTTTAAACTGTCCTGACACAAATACATTCGCTATTTACATCTTTTTAAGTGATCGGGTACCATGTAGTGGGCTTCAATGGAAGGCATCCTACTATGTTAAAGCATTATGATAATGTCTCTTTAAACAACAAATTGTTATCGTTTTTGCAGTCTTGCATCCGTCCGTCGTCCGTCTGACCGTTATAAACTTCTCCTAAAACCGCTAGGCTAATTGTAACCAAACTTGGCCTGAATCATCACCAGGGTATGCACTTTCTATACACTATTCTACCGAATGACTGACTTTTCTACACCTCAGATTAATCATCAACCCCTGTTTAAAATCGTATTCGATCAGTGGACACCAGCTGAGCTATACAGACTCAGGTGTGAGCAACCGACTGAAACCAAGCTTTAAAGGATTATTTTACCTCAATGCCTAGTTGCACAATGGTGTTTTCAAAATTATCGACCCTTTGTCAGAGATTCATGATATTTTTCACTTTTTTATAAGATTTAGTTTGTGGGCGCCACAATATTTCATCCAGAATTCACACAGTTTTTGATCACATTCTCCAGCTGTGCATATTGTTTTGTCAGAATTCTAAACTATTTGTTTTACAGAGTTATAGCCCTTTAAAATTTTATGTTCTCCTGCATCTTTAATCAAAAATTCATAAAGATCCATCAACTGAAACCCAACTAATGATGCTCATAGACGCCAACGACGCCGGCAACCATACCATAAATCGATCGCACAATTTTGAGACTGTTTAGAAATTAATGCCAAACAATCTAAGGCTTTAACGACTGTCGGACTAATGACCGTCGGACTAATAACTGTCGGATTAATGACTGTGTTTTTCCTGTGTAGTTCACTAGCAGATTATGGCATGTAATATAATTTTCAGCCATTGTAGATGTTTCAATTCCTTTTCTTTCTTGTTAGTTATGTGGACTAAATTATATCATAGGATGCCTACCAACCAACACAAGGTTATACCGCGGGAATTTTGTTACTTTAAAACGAAGAATTATTTATATATTTTGGGGTGATTTTTAGTACTTTTTGTATTCGTTTAAATTTGTTTTTGTTTCCTAATTTTCTTTTACATTTTGTTTTCATATGAACATAAGAAACAAATTACACAATAACGGAAAAGTATTTTTAAAACTTTATAAATTTTTTTTGATGTTTTTATTTCTTTTTTTTGGGGGGGGGGGGTGAAGGGGTTGTTTTCATTTTGTTTTCATTGGAGAAGTAACAGATACATATTCAAACATATTGAGCAAATCAAGTGGCAGCGAAGATACACGTCACAGACCATTACTACTATTCACAATGTACTATACGAGTTTTCCATATCATTACGATTCATCGTCATCGTCATTCATGTTGACATTAAATTTTGACCATGGTTTTTACAAATTATAATATTTTTACAATGACAAAGTTCTGTGCAACTGAAGTTGTGCTCATGACACGGGTGGGATATGGAGTAAATGCAAATGAGACAAAGTCTCTACAAATACATGGTAATATAAGCAATGGAACAACCCTTTTTATGTGTGTTGTTCTATATCTGGAAGTCACCATTTGTCTTGCTAGATAGACGATTTACTCTGTCTCACACTAGATCTGTCCAAATAAACTTGGAAGAGACTACTGATACACATACCTTAGCTTCGTACCTAAGTTGCACGTTGATGAAGATGGACGTTTGAAATCTTAGCTTTATGATAACGTTGGGATTTTAACTTCCAAGCTGTGACCTTTCCTTTTCTAAGCAGCAATATACCTACAATGTACATCTCGAGCGTATGGAGTGGACATTTCACAGCTGATTCGTTACTGTCGAGTATGTAGGTGGCTTTCCATATTATTCGCTTTAAATGCTGCTGATGAATTGTTACTCCTTGAAGCACGTGTATATCATAACGAAATTTGCTGTTTTTTTCTGTTTTTTTTCTTTGGTATTTTTGTATTTTGAAACCACTGAGTAAATGCCACTACTTGTGGACTAGAGATTTCCAAGGGTATTCACCATTCCAGTTGTCAGGCTACTCTGACATGAAAATTTTACCTTGCGTTTTAGATATTTTCCGGTTTTTATCAAAATTTTAACCCCTCACAATATTGAGGCTTTTTTCCGTGGATGCACTCGGTGGATGTCCTATGTAATGGATTTGGCCTCTTATTTCGACATTTTTTGGTAATGAGTACTTCTATCTATATTTTGAATTATGGCTTTCTATATTATTCGATTCAAATGTTGCTGGTGAGAGGTTACTCATTCAAACACGTGTACAACATAACGAAATTCACTGTTTTTCTGCAACTTGGGTGTTTTTGTATTTATACAGTGAATGTTTAAAAAGAGCCAACACTGTACCAAAAAGCTGCTGAGTCAGGGAGTTTTTGTTACTTTCATTCCTCCACAAATTCTATGGCTGTCACCATGACATCACTAAAAGAAATGTCGGTGTCCCGGAGGAAAACGGATATTTTCAGCTAGATTTCACGTCTTCACGGATTCGACTGGACCCTGGGTTGACTCGCTGATATTGCGACGGGTGCCATTGGCGGAGCAGGACATGCTTACCGTGCCGGAACACGATGTAACAGTTGGTTTTTATTCGAGTTTGCATTGTCGGTGCTTTTGTTCTTTGCTGTTGTCTTATATATCATACTGTTACGTTAAAGTTTTGTCTCTGTATGTGAAGTTTGTGCCACCGACTTGTCCTTGTTAATGTTTAAAAACTATAGTGATTTCAAAAGCTTTTCAAATTATTGTTACCTTGGTAATTTTTCAGGGTTCATAGAGAAGTAACACGCACCATGGATTTTTAATTGGTTTCCGTATAAGGGTTAGAAAATGACATGTACTCAGATCCTCAAAAATAGTAAATGCCTAATGATCGTGTTACCGATGTGTCCTGTGGTATAGGACATGCTCAACCTTTCGGAGCACCTGATGTCACTCTCGGTTTGTATAGGAATTCACACTATTAAAGTGCCTTGGTTTAGGTACTCCAACAAAAAAATGAATGTTCGAAGTGAATGAATATAGCAGACAAAAAGATGGTTATCTGCTTCGAATAAGACATTAATTAGATTATGGAAAAATTAACATCATGAAAAAATTACAATTTATCTTTTTCTTCACATTTACCAGTTCTATAAGAGCTAAGGAAAAACTGGTTCAAAATTATTTGGAGTTACGGCGCTTCGACCACTAACTAAGATTAACTACGACCAACATTCGAGAAAACTGCAAAACACGTAAAAGTTAAAATTGGAATGCATCTGTACGTGCATTTATGAATCTATTTAAATACAATACTTAACATTCGTCTTCATGAACTATCATGTCATTATTATGTATTTGTGGAATGAAAATTGATAAATCATCAAAATTTGCTTACACAATTCGTCGTTGGAGTTCCTACTTGGTTCTGAATGTTGTGATTTGCGGGCGTTTCGTTTCCCTGTTTTTCTGTATTCTTGTTCTATCCATATATCTGGGCTCTAATTTTTGTAATAACCACAACCTTTGTTCACTCGGTTTTCGAATGCCGTTGACTGCTACCAAAGTTTCTTTCTTTACATCTTGCAGAAAATGAATATACATTTTCCCAATGAACAATACAGGTTCAGGACCTTAAGCTCCTTTCCGCCAACCATAGAGATATATAGTCCAAAAGTGATTTGGCAATGTGGCTATAGATCTAATTTCGCTTCTTACCACACAAATTTAACAAATTTAGAGCTAAGCTTGCTGCCTGCAATCAGTCTATTTTGTTTTCACTCCCACTTAGCGAGCCAGCCTTTCATCAGGACGTGTATTCAGACAAAAATTAATATGGATGTCTAGCAATATTGCCAAAAAACGCATATCTACGGGTGGCAATGAGAAACAAAAGGTCCTGAAGCAGTTTTTTCACCGGAAAATTACTTCTGATTTTCTGCAGGATTAATTTGCAAACTTAGATAGCAAGTCATGCCATATGCAACAATTGCCGACATCACGTGATTTTAGTGACGCAACTTCCGGCCATCGATACACTGAAAGTTTAACATAGAAAGCAGGTATAAACGAGGACGCTTTTTTGATGAAAATCACGTGCGTAAGCTTCATCACGTACATGATGAAAATCACGCGTGTTTATTTCACCTATCGGATGAAAAAACGCATTTGTTGAGAAATTAGATGCACAAAAATAGAAAGCTATGGGAGGTTCTACTAAATCTGCAATATCTTCTAAATTACACAATTTAAACTCATTTTGCATATTCCCTCATCATCTATGATAGTTTATTTATAAGAGTAATAAGAATCAGTCCTGACAGTTTAAATTAATAGGAAATTACGTCCCTTGACTTTTGAAAAATCAGTATTTTTTACTATCATTCTCCTGTTTTGTCTATATAAAATGTCTCAACCCCTACACGGTTAAAGTGATAATTTCTCATTTCACAGCATAAAATTGATCGTTTTGCATATTCCTGCAAGTAGTTGACATATGAAAATATCAAAATATCGTGTTAAAAACAGTTTAATTTTTAGTCTAGTCTCGTCCCTAGAAGTTTGAAATTCATCAATTTTTCATCAATATTATCCAAAATGGCGGACGACCAAACAGGTACAAGATGAAGAAAATTGTTGTATATTTTTTAAATTTTTTTAGTTAATAAAGTTGATATAGATTATTTCTTTTTAAAGACTGTTGACTGTCATTAATTAATATATAAATAGACAAAAAAATAATTAAAATAAAACATTTTTGAACTTACTTTAAATAGCCTGCATCCCATTTTGAATTTTACATTGTATATAATTTTTTTTTTCATTATTTACAATCATTTGAATACATATCCTCGATGCAATTTCAATAATCTGAAAATGTTCCATGAACAAATTCAAAATTTGTTATGAAATTTATTTGTATATTTGTCAAAACTTAATTTCTTAATCAAGGATGTATATTGTATATGTCTTTGTGTTAATTGTTTTGGATGAAAAAGGTAACTATTACGTAATGTACACACCTGTTGTCTCACCTTTGTCACCTGGTGGGTGTACAGGAAGAACAATACAAGTGTACAATTGACAGGTTCGGAGTGGTATTCAAATATTTGCAACAGAAAACTCAGCTCCACAAATTAAATAATTCATTTTACTTTACGTTTTCTCTATTTTTTTTTATTTTTTTTTTAATTGTTACTCATTTTTAAATTATATATCAATTGCAACGGTTTCTTAGTATAAAATTGTGGCATTCCCTAACTTTTGTCCCCTATGGGGACAAAAACATTTTATACTTATAAAATCGCGGTTTTTTTTAAATCTTTGTCATCTAGAAGCTTGTAAAGGGCGATTATAATAACAATAACGGAGTGGAACCGAAAAAATTCCGGATCCTTATTTTATTAAGAAATTACAACGCAACAGAATATTGGCTTATCCAGCTACTTAAACACAGAAATCATTAACGTACATTCAATAAATAGAATGACTCATTCTATGTATTGAGTTTCTGTGGTGCAGTATTCATATTACAGACCTTGGAATGTCTTTTTCGTGATATACATTTGCTGAAAAAAAATAATTTAAATCAAAATAAATCAGTTCCAGAACGTGAAACCAGTTTCTGCCAATGAATTACCAAAAACAAGATGTCTTCATGTATTACATTATATCTCTGTTCAGATTTTGTTATCTGTTATCATATCATAATTTCGATGACTCGTCTTGTCTCTCGAAATACAAATTAAGTTGAAGACTCCTTGAACTTGTATAATAGAAGATATATTTGTGTATATATTGTAATATTGCGCCTTTCAATGTCCTTTAATTTCTTTAAAATATCTATATCTTCTTTTCAAAGTGTAATATAGTATTATAAGAGTGTCTTTATACAAAAGAACATATTGTTATTGTACAGAAAATCAAAGGGTCAACAACAAATAAATGAGTAAACTGTTAAATTAGTGATATAAGACTTTCTATGTACAGGAGACAAATTTATTTTTCATTCATCGCATTTAAGTAAACACATACCTAGCGTACAAAGTATATATGAGAAGCCGCTTCTTTAATGAATAGTATTGTCTCTTAAATTTCAGTCCTAGACCATGATATGACTGGACCAAATATATGATTCCGGACGGGTCCGGTCCGGAAATCGGTTTTTATTTTAGAAAGCTTCCGGTCAAACGCAAAAATGATTCAGACTTTTTTGTGTCATAAAAGTAAATTATTTAAATGTTTTTGTCCCATGGGGGACAAAAGTTAGGGAATGCCGTTATCGTTCCTATTATGACTGAAATTGTTGCATATGATGTTTTGTGACCAGAACTTGAGTTGACAGAAGTTTGTCCTTGTCAAAGTACCGAAATTTGTGAAAAAAATTGTGAAAACCCTTTGTTAATGACAATGATGATGAATCGGAATGATATGGAAAACTTGTATAGTACATAGAGTAGTAATGATGATCTATGAAGTGTAGGTTTATGTGTCAAATGCGTTGGATCGTGAACATGTTACTTTTTCTCCAATAGAAAATAAATTAAAAAAAAATATTATAATAAAGAAAACAAGAAATATATTATTTGTTAAAAATGGGGTTCATTGTGTGTGTTTATTTCTATGTACTGAAGAAAACCAAATTTAAAAAAAAAAACAATATTTGAAAAATGTGGAAAAGCTAGAAAAAGATATGAAAAATACTAAAAATCCCCCAAAGTATATATAAATGCATTTTTTTAAACTACAAAACTTCCTGCCGTATTATCTATGACCTTTTCGTGGTTTGTAGGTAACAGACGACATAATTTATTTCGTCTTTTTAACAAGAAATTACTTTTATGTATGCCAGTGCTTTAATCCAATTTTATGGTCAATAATGAGTGAAGATGTCAGCAGTATGACCAATTAAGTCTCGATTTCATTTGGCTAAGAACATCTATATAGCATGTCGTTGGAATTTATGTTAATCTGAAAGGTCAAGGTCATTTCACAAACTGCTTATTTAGAGGGCAAGTTGTGTTTTTGGACTTCGTTCATAAATTCGTATCATGTGAATCGTTTTATGTAAAAATGTGGTCTAAATTGTTATCAATGACACTGTATAACCATTTAAGTCAATTTTTTAACTTCACGTTGAAATAGATTATTGAAATGTTACTGAAATGAGCTTACTAAAATTTCAGAAGTTTGACCTTTGACCCTCCTTTAAAAAATCGTGATCACTTGGTGAAAATGGATAGAGAACAAAATTACCTTTCAAATGATGTGTAATGTAGCCTGATGTTAGGTGGGTTGATTTAAATATTAAGAATTTGGCTTCAGAGACTAAAAGTCGGGGCATATTAGTAGAGCGGCGGATATGTAAATAGTCACCTATTTAACGAGTTTAAATTACCCAAAAAGCCCATGGAATTTTATTGCTTAAAATCATTTATCAACATCTCAACTCTCAGAAAATGCCTGTCGTCGAGTTAAATTGTGGTCCCTATGACGTAAAAAAATGGCGACTTTTGACGTTACCCTGCTCTTCAATATACAAACGGGACTGCTTTGAATGAAATTTTATCGAATTCACCTGTATTTCTTGAAACTCAATGCAACAGAAAAAGAAAGCATGCAAAAGTGTACTCAATTATGCATCAATACACCCTTATTAGTTCAAACATAGTCCAGTACGGAGGTTTACAAACTTGGTAAAATTAAGCATTAAAATTGATGTTTTTTAGCAGCTACCTTTTAATCTTTTACATATTTGTTAATTATGTCTCATAACTGATTTGACAAATGTTTCACGTAACTATTGGCGTATTTGTTTCCAAAATACATAATTTCTCCACGTTAATTTTTTTTTATCAAAAGTTATTTTATTCCCGCATTTGAACAGTATTGTACCGATGTGGTCATACTTTTATAATTTACCCCTTACCAGGCAGTCTGTTTTGAAGGAAATTTCAACAATATTTCTATTTGTTTAGTGTATGTTTGACATAAGTACCATTCTAAAAATACGTGATACGTGTTTATAATGTTCTTATTTGCTCATCTTTAAAAAAAGGTGTAATTAACTAAAGGGTGTGTTTATGTATTGGGTGTGTTCGTATAGTTTAGATATGAAAATGCGGAAATTAATGTACTTGTTGCGATAAATCGGAGTTCAGATTAGCTATGCTAAGCAAAAAATGGAAACTGCAAATTAAAGCGTTCTTAAAGACCAAACAGCCTATTGTTTGTACGCACATAACAGCGCATTTACATTGTTTCCTAACACGTCTGTGACGTCTTGTAGAAAATCCGCGAAACGGCGTTTTACTTTCGCGATATTTTAAAAAATAAGATAAGCTACCTGCTTGAAAGGTCTTGAAAGGGCGGTTTATGGAAAATCGCTAAAAAAACTCCGATTGGAAAAGGGGAGAGTGCCGAACGGCAATTAGTACATCTTAAATATCAATTCAGGTATATAACACCAGGAAACAGACAAAGACACACTTTCGAAAACGTTTTTGATAGAAGGAGAAAAACGGATAATTTTTAACCTGCACTGCTGACACATTAACTTCGCAACGCATGCAGTGGTACATGTATTTCAGTCTGTTCTGATTATTTAACAAAGCACT
>MJUU01046084.1:44283-54590 GCA_002080025.1 Modiolus philippinarum | reverse complement strand
AAAAGCCATATGGCAGACGGACATGTACTAACCAAGACCAAGCTATATACCAAATATCATTGACTTCTAGCATCTAGTTATTGAGAAATGGACTTAAGCAAAAAAACTTAACCTGGTCACTGGACCGCGAAATGTAGGTCAAGGTCACATGATTTTGGGTCCGACAGATAGGGTTCGCCGTAAGCTACATAAGTTCCTACATCAATGGCTTCTGTATTAAAACTTGAGTTTACGCCGCCGTCGCCGTCATACTTTGCATGCCTATGTCTCGCTTTCGCGACTTTCGTCGCAGGCGAGACAAAAATCACTTATTCCAGTAGTTCCCCTGACTGCTGAACCTTTTTGCAATTTACACTTGACCTCTATCTGTTACACTTTTTAAAATAAAAAAAAAAAATATTAAAATTTAGAAAATTTTACGGAAAAAGGGAAATAACTGAACACTAGTTTTTGGATTTTCTTTAAAATTGCAGGGCGGGTAGATCTTAACATGCTGATTATTTTCACTACCAATCAGATTTTTGATATCTGTAAAGGTTTGCAAGTAATTTGCAATTTACCCCTTTGTTCTATTTTTAGTAACAGCAGCCATGTTGCTTGGTTTTCGGACTAATCGAACACAATTTTGAAACTGTTTACCCTGGTGATTATTCAGATCAAGTTTGGTAACAATTGGCCCCGTGGCTTCTGAGGAGAAGATTTTTTAAATTGATGACAAAAAGTATCAAATTTCTTATATTTGACCAATAAAGGGCAAAAACTCCTATATGGGTAGTCAGATTTTTTTTCAAAATTTCAAGGTGGGTCTATCTGGATATTCTGAACATTTTTGCAATGTAAAGTTGACCTCTATCTGTTATAGTTTTTGCGATAAAAAATATAGGATATCAAAATTTTGAAATTTTCACGGAAAAAGGGCAATTACTCTAAGACAGGTTTTCGGATTTTCTTCAAAATTGCAGGGCAGGTAGATCTTGTCATGCTGATCATTTTTACTTTTGTCAGATTTTTGATATCTGTAATGGTTTTTGAGTTATTTGCCAAAAACAGCAATTTACCCCTATGTGCTATTTTTAGTAACGGCAGCCATGTTGTTTGGTCCTCGGACTAATCGAACACAATTTTGAATCTAGATACCCTGGTGATGATTCAGGCCAAATTTGGTTAAAATTGGCCCAGCGGTTTCCGGGGGGGAAGATTTTTGAAAAAGTTTACAATGGACGGACGGACGACGGATGCCAAGTGATGGCAATAGCTCACATGGCCTTTTAGGCCAGGTGATCTAATAAAAATTTGGACAGGGGTTCCCTTTAAATTCATAGGGTCCAATGTTCAAACTATGTTCCCCTCTGGCAGCCATCTTGAATGAGGTACCGACCTGCCTGATACCTCTTTTGGAAGGGACAATGTAAGGACCATTGGTACTAAGTTTGATTCTAATTGGACTAGTAGTTTCTGAGAAGAAGATCTTTGAATGTATTTTCTTAAGGGTCCAATGTTAAGACTATGTTCCTCACTGGTGGCCATCTTGGATGAGGTACAGATCTGTCAGATACTTTTTTTATTGGAAGGAACCATCTAAGGACCATTGTGACTCAGTTTGGTTTTAATTGAACTAATAGTTTCTGAGAAAAAGATCTTTGAATGTCTTTTCTCATAGGGTCCAATATTAAAACTATGTTCCCTGCTGGAAGCCATCTTGGATGAGGTAAGGACCTGTCGCATATATCTTTTTTGGAAGGAACCATCTAAGGATCATTGTGACCAAGTTTGGTTCAAATTGGACTAGTAATTTCTGAGAAGATCTTTGAAGGTCTCTTCTCATTAAGGTCAATATTAAAACTATTTTCCCAACTGGTGGCCATCTTGGATGAGGTACGCACCTGTCGGATACCTTTGTTGGAAGGAACTATCTAAGGACCATTGTAAATGGTGAATAAAAGGATATGGAGTAAATGCACATGAGACAAAGTCTCTACAAATACATGGTAAAAAACAAGCAAAGGAACAACGCTTTTATTGTTGTTCTTCATCTTGAAGTCACCATGAGGCCTTCAACAATGAGCTTTGCTCATACCTCATAGTAAGTTCAAGACGGCCCCTAGCACCGGTTTAAGCAGAATTCTTTGCTAACTGTCAAGCAACGCTACATCCATGTCTTTCTTGGTCATGGGTGTGGGATTGTCAACAAACATCTATTAAACTGGCAAAGTGCTCTTACAATCACTGTCATCCTTTGGTTCCAATTTGACTAGCAGTTTCTGAGAAGATCTTTGAATGTCTTTTCCAATAAGGTTCAATGTTAAAACTATGTTCCAAGCTGGCGGTCATCTTGGATGAGGTATGGACCTGCCAGATACCTTTTTTGGATGGGACCATCTAAGGTCCGTTGTGACTAAGTTTGTTTATAATTTGGCTGCTAGTTTCTGAGAAGATCTTTGAATGTCTTTTCCCACAGGGTCCAATGTTAAAACTATGTTCCCCGCTGGCTGCCATCTTGGATGAGGTACGGACCGGCCGGATACAATATTTAAACGGGACCACCCAAGGACTATTGTGACCAAATTTTGTTCCAATTGGCACAGTGGTTCAGAGGTGAAGATCTTTGAATGAAAAGTTTACGATGGACAACGGACAGATGGACTTCAAATTATGGCAAAAGCTCACCCTGGCATAGCCAGATGAGCTTAAAAGTTGAATTCTTTTTTGCCAAAGTAGCTTTCAATGTTTTTTCATAGAATCCACAGTCAACCATTTTGGATGAAAAGTAAACTCGAACATTCAAAATTTAAAGTGAACCATCTAAGGATCAATGTGACTCTTTTGAAATTGGTTCTAACTTGCCAAGTAGTTTCAGAAAATCTTTCAATGACACATTCATCCCAGTCAAAACCTCTAAAACCATTTCCAATAGGACCAGTGTTAGACATTTGTAGCTCAATGATGGAAACTTTTGAGCACCATTGGTCCATCAAATTACCATCGTAACAAGGTTCGCCTCAAATATGTCAAGCCGTTTTAGAACAGACCTTTGAACTTTAATTTTCTCCAATTCAATGTTTAATTTTATTCTTGCTTGAAGTCATCTAGATTGAGTGCAAACCTTCCAGACCAAATTCTTTAAGGGAATCACACACAAAACCTCTGGGTTTGATTCCAATTGGCATAGATTTTTCAGAAGAGATCTTCAAATGAAAACCAGAGCTATCCCAAAATGGCAGTCAATTATTCCTCCCACTCATTGAACCCTGAATCAATATGGCAAGTGCAAATTTAGATGTGTGTGGACACAACACAAAGTGTAGACCCAATGCAAGTTTGGACACATTGACATACCTCACCCTTTTTACAAGAAAATATACAATGTGGAATTATCTCCCCTTAAAAATTTTGAGCAGCAACCATATAGTTTAATCAGCATCTTTAAGTGGTATACTTCACTTGTATAACATTTCATCAAAGCATTAATTCTAAGGACACTCCCTGACAAGGTTGACCACCCCCATTTTCATGAAAACATTCAAAAACAATTTATCTCCACTTCAGACAAAGACCAAGGGACCAATGGACAGGGTGATTCCTATATAACCCCAACTTATAATGTTCAACAGGGTATAGGTAATGGAAATGGATGGACACAAGGTAATGACAAAAGCTCATTTTAACTATAGCCATGTGATCAGAAAAAAAAAGTATAGGTAATCAACGATTAAAAATTCGACTTGTTATGGCATGTTATCGCACCAACCAAATTTTGACTGGATTGATTGATTGATATGAGGTTTAACGTCAGTTTCAGCAGTATTTCTGCTATCTCATGACGGTCAGTTTTAGTGATGGAGGAAGCCGGAGTACACGGAGAGAACCACTGGCCTTGGGCAGGTTACTGACATACCTTATCACTTATGACTGTAGTCGAGTGCACCCTTTTTTTGTAATGTACAAAGCGGGGCCTGAACTCACACTGCAGTGGGGACAGACTACAGTGGTTGTATAGGCAGTAGAACTACCTTAGCCACTTGGCCACCCAGGCCCCAATATTGCCTGGGTGCTTACTTTCAAAATTGCATGCATATGCAAGGTTACCTGATTTTTTTTCTGAACCAACAATTTACAGTTACTGAGCTATTAACTCGGATGTATATATAGTAATGTAAGTCACTCATGCCTAAAATAAAGGTATAAGTGTCTGAATGCTGAGGTACCATTACAGATGCATGCACATGCACATGCAAGATGATCCTACTATGTACAGTGACCGAGATCTGATCCCTGACATGAACCTGAATATAAGACACTATAGCTGAAAATGTAGGTCAAAGTGACCCAATTTTGCCTGGATGCTGACCTACCATCAGAGATGCATGCATGTGCAAGGTTAGATGATCCTACTATTTACAGTGGTCGAGATATCAACTCAGATGTAAACTTAAATGTAAGTCACTCAAGCTGACAATGTAGGTCAAAGTGACCTAATTTTGCCTGGATGCTGACCTACCATCAGAGATGCATACATGTGCAAGGTAAGATGATACTACCATGTACAATGACCCAGATCTGAACAGGGACATAAACTTGAATGTAAGTCAGTCAAGAAGAAAATTAAGGTCTAAGTGATCAAATTTTGCCTTGATGCTGACTTACCATCAGAGATGCATGCATGTGCAAGGTTAGATGATCCTACCATGTACAGTGACCAAGATCTGAACTTGGACATAAACTTGAATGTAAGTCACTCAAGTGGAAAATGTAGGTCAAAGTGACTTCATTTTGCCTGCTGCTGCTTTGCCTGGATGCTGACCTACCATCAGAGATGCATGCATGTGCAACGTTTGATGAGCCTACCATGCACAGTGACCGAGATCTGAACTCTACATAAACTTGAGTGCAAGTCACTCAAGTGGAAAATGTAGGTCAAAGTGACCTAATTTTGCCTGGATGCTGACCTACCATCAGAGATGCATGCATGTGCAATGTTAGATGATTGTACTATGTACAGTGACCGAGATCTGAACTTGGACGTAAACTTGAATGGAAGTCTCTCAAGCGGAAAATGTATGCCAGAGAGACCTTATTTTCTTTGAGGCTGTGAGTCAACACAAGATGCACCTGAATGCAAAGTTTGATGACCCTACCCTGCATAGTTACCAAGACATATACCCAAATGCGGACACAGCGAAGACGTGGACGCAGATGCCAGGGGTACTCCAAAAGTCCCCCTCAACTTTGTTGAGGCAACCTAAAAATGAAAGGCACCAAATGCAACTGAAGGCAAAAGCTCATCCAATTAACTAATATGTTCTATCCTACGATCTAATTCATCTACCATATTTTGTGACGTTTGGTTACACAACTCCCATATTTTGTTTGTGGTGTTGTGATACTAGGAAAGTTCTGATCTCGTATATTGCTGTACTATAAGATGGTTTGCAAGAAAACAAGCCATTTCACACATAAGGAAAATTTGTTGGTATATGCATGAAATGACTAGTTCTTACTTGATAGTAAAGCAGCAACACCAATCTGGAAAAGCATGAAGGTCAATTCCATTGCTGCATTAATCTGGAGTCTTGCATGTGTCTGTAATACTCTGAACTGCCTCACAAATGACTGAATAATGTCAAAGTAGCCTTTATACATATCTTTATTTATCAAGTTTAATATTTACATGATTTTCATACTTTATATTAGTCACAAATATCAACAAAAACAACTCTCATAAATAACACAACATGGTCAATAGTTATAGTCCATTTCAAACAATACAATTAATCATGATAAAACTATAGTTCATTTCAAAATAACAATTAATCTTAATTAAAGTAAAGAGCATTTCAAAATACATTTGAATTTCAATGGCTCAAACTGCAATAACTCGAACATTTGATGATTTGAACCCTTTTTCTAGACCCATCGTTCTAATTTATGCCCAGTTGGACCTCCATAGCTTGAACACCAATCTAGTCTAGCCCAAACTGTCTTCATCTGTCCCTAAGGTGTTTGAGTCATTGAAGTTGGACTGTGTTGTTAAAATTTACAGTTATATAAAACATTAATGATACAACATAATGCAGCTGTGAACTGTACATGTATTAAAGCTATAGAAATAAAGCTATAGACTGGTATAATGAAGCTTTTGGGAAACCAGTCAACTTTGTACAATTTTACAAATATTTGATGAAAAGGTTGGTGTCAAACTTTACCGGATGATTGTATGAGTTCAGAACACATTGTAATTATGCTAATGCAGTGTTAAAACATGTTATAAGGTAAACTCCTGTCTGAATGTTCCAAAAAATTATTTTGTAAGTTGGGAGTCATATATATCAAGATATTACCGGTAAGATTTAAGAGGTGCTCATACAAGTACATGCATCAGTTTGCTTTATCTTAACATAGCATTTTGAAATGAAACTGACTTTTTGTCAAATATGGGTCCAATTCTCAGCAAAAGTTTTCTTTGAGCACAGGGCAAAAATTTCTAGTCAAAGATTATCAAGATGGCCTTTTCTTAAGGGAGTACGAGTCTCAGAAATTTTGTAATTAGAATTAAAATTCTGACCTTTTGTTTTGAAGAGCACTACTAATGGAACAACTTGAGCAAAAATTTTACAAATCCATGTAGAAATTTTTTAGATATAAGACGTCAACATTTTGGCGGGAAACGGATCTCTCTAGAGTTTTCCTTCAATTTGCATATGAAGTTTATAGGCCTTTAAATATATGAAATTATAATTAGAAGTTGATTAAAGTTTTATACACAGTCTATTTTATGTATTTTAAAGTGAATTATGACCAAGAAAATGTGATCTATGTGCAAAAAATTTTAGCACTGTTTGAATGGATAAAACCCGAGGATATAGAATGCTTCTGAAATCTGAGGCTCGTACTCCCTTAAAGATGTAGCACACCAAAAAAATTCATAAATATTTCATTTGACTTTTCTTTGTACTTGTCCAAAATTTGTAATATGAATTCTATTTGGCACTATAAAGCAAGAATGGATTATTCCTAACAGCTTTTAATATGGTTAAAACCTGTACAACCAAGTTCAAACTAATCAATTGTAAATGAACTAAGATAACACTTAAAATATCAGAATCAGTAAAGGAACCATATGTTGAACATGGTACTACATTTTATTGAGAGGAATTTTATTTCAGAGAAAATTTCTATTATCAAATTGAGAAGTAAATACAGACCACACAATTCATGACAATCCAGAACTGTTGACAACTATGAATAACTGATGGAAGTACTAATGTAGTTTCTCCTATTCTTAGCAGCTGGTAAAATGTGCACACAACTTTTTAACCAATGGGTGTTGGTTAAATTGGCACAAGAGATTTCCCGCCATTTCCGATTTTTTTAGTTTTGACACAAATTTCATGGGAGAATAAATTTCTCATTCAGCTAGGTCAGTTTGAAATATTTCTTCCCTCTCGATAGTAAAATTTATATTTTAACATGCTCACCAAAGCTCGCATGTTGAAATTAGAAATTTAACTATCTCCCGGGAAGAAATAGGTTTAACTCACTCCTACCTGAAGGAGAAACTTTATTTATATTTGCTATTGTGTTTGGTGCTATTTTAGGTTTGACTGTTGATGTAACCTGGAGAATAAATGACAAATGGTACACATCTAATATCCATATGATTTTTGCACCAAGTACAGTAGATAGTTCATAATGAGGTATATTCTGGTGCTATTTGTGAGAATATGAAATAAAGTAGCCACGACAAAATTTGCCATGACTTCTCCAAATATCTTTTTTAGTAAATGTTAAAGGATGACATGGTATTCACCAATGGAAAGCTATTTTTTACCGCTTCATGCCATGCATTACCACAATTTTATAGCAAAGGGTTAAAAAGTTTTTCCATTTCCCTTCTATGTTAATTTTAACAGAAAATTTGAGTCAAAAACAGAGGGAATATACCAGGTGAACTGAACACCTGTATTTATTGTTATAATGCCCTGGGGTCTATTGAATAACCAAAACATGTGGGTCTTGAGTTAATATCAAATGCTAAGCAAAAAATTAATTATGACAAAGTGTCAACGTAACCTTTTACTTGTAAACAAATTTATTTTAATAACTGGATATTGGTTCAGCAAATTTTATTCTCAGATTAACTAAACATTTTTATGTAAATTAGTAAACAAATCAAAATTCTGTTTGTTCATTGGCCATCCGAATAAACAACAAACAAGCACCATATATGCAAATAAGTATCAATGGGCAATGCATTTGGTTTTCATTGGTTTGTTGGTTTGCGTAAATCATTTATCAATCACCCCCACATTGAATTTCTTTAAAATTTGAGTGAAATTAACATTAAGGATGTTTGCTGGTCATGTTTTTGTATTTCTGTCAGATTTTCGGAATTATCCAGTTTTATCCATTTATAGGCTCAATAATGTTTTGCCCGGTGACCAATTAATTTTTATCCTTAATTTCATTTTATATATCTTTGGGAGCATTCTGACAAAATTTTATTCAATTGGTGTTATTTTGTCACATTCAATATTGGATAAACATTGGTCATGTTAAACCTATGAAAAATACAGAGGAGTTCAGTTTCCCGCCATTTTTTGAAACACTTAAATCTCAATAAAGGGCTATGCCGAGCGCAGCATGATATGACCGCAGCATGTCGTCCACTGAAATCTGAAAAAGTGTAATTTAAAGCGAGTATGGACAAACGAAAGAGCTTGACACAATAATTAGAAGGACGCAATAAGGAGATTGACCCAGAAATTAGCTGGACAAAAACTAGGGAAAATAAAAATTAGCCCTTATGACTCCTTATGATTCCTCTTTGACCCTTTATAGCNGTAGATCTTGCCATGCTGATCATTTTTACTTCGTGTCAGATTTTTGATATCTGAACGGTTTTCGAGTTATTGGACAAAAACTGCAATTAACCCCTATCTTCTATTTTTAGCAACGGCGGCCATGTTGTTTGACCTACCGCCTAATCAAACACAATTTTGAGAAGCCATACCCTGGTGATGATTCAGGCCAAGTTTGGTTACATTTGGCCCAGTGGTTTCAGAGGATAAGATTTTTGAAATTGTTGACAGACAGACGGACGGACGACGGACACATAGTGATGGCAAAAGCTCACATGGCCTTTTAGGCCAGGTGAGCTAAAAACTGTAATTTAAAGCAAGTATGGACAAACGAAAGAGCTTGACACAATAATAAGAAGGAATCAATTAGGAGATTGACCCAGTAATTTGCTGGACACAAACTAGGGAAAATAAAAATTAGCCCTTATGACTCCTTATGATTCCTCTTTGACCCTTTATAGCTCAGAAACAGTAAGAGCTACGCCCAATCCATTGACATACTGCTAAAAGCTTATATCAAGAGGAATCCAAAGAAAAAAAAACATCAAAATGAGATGAAAAATAAAAATTTTAGGTAATCTGCAAATTTGCAGTTTTGGCCCCTGTGAAACCTTATAGCACGGAAACGGTATGAGCTACACCAAATCTGTTGGCACACTACTGAAAGCTTGTATCAAGAAGAATCCAAAGAAAAAAAATCCCATCGAAATCCGATGAAAAAAAATTTCAGGCAATCTGCAAATTTGAAGTTGTGGCCCCTTTGAACCCTTATAGCTTGGAAACGGTAAGAGCTACGGAAAATCCGTTGACATACCTCTGAAAGCTTACACCAAGAGGAATCCAAAGAAAAAAATCCCATCGAAATCCGATGAAAAATAAAAATTTTAGGTTATCTGTAAATTTATGATTTTGGCCCCCTTTGGTCCCTCATAGCTCGGAAACGGTATGAGCTACGCAAAATCCGTTGAATACTCCTGAAAGCTTACATCAAGAGGAATCCAAAGAAAATAAAGGGCTACGCCGAGCGCAGCATGATACGACCGCAGCATGTCGACCACTGAAATTTTTAAAGTGAATGTGGACACAATAAAGAGCTTGACACAATAATTAGATGGACACAAAAAGAAGCTAGACACAGTTATTAGCTAGAAACAAAATAGGGAAAAAATCAACCCTTTTGATTACTTACTGATAAAAAACCGTAAGAGCTATGCAGAATATGTACTATCAACTAAAACTTTACAGACATAGAAATTTTAAGAAAAAAAAAAACATCGAAATCTGATGAAAAATAAAGATATGACATTTAGAAAAATTACAATTTTTGGCCCCTTTGACCCCTTGTAGCTCGGAAACAGTAAGACCTACACAAAATCCGTTGACATTCTGCTGAAAGCTTAGATCAAGAGGAATCCAAAGAAAAAAATCCCATCGAAATCCGATGAAAAA
>MJUU01046084.1:22126-43830 GCA_002080025.1 Modiolus philippinarum | reverse complement strand
AAATAATAAAGATTCTACAGTCAAATATGTGAAAACACCTCATTTAACCCTTTTTTGGCCCCTAATTCTGAAATGGGTGGGGCAAAAACCTAAAGGAAAAAAACGTTTCTCAAGAATGTTCCAAGAAACATCATACTAAGATTTGAAAACAATCCATCCACTAGAACCAAAGTTATGCTGTCCACAGACACGAAAATACCTAATTTTACCCCTTTTTGGCCCCTTTTTTGCCTCTTTTTCAAAAACGGGTTGGGCAGGGAACGCGAAATTAAAACCCGGGCTTAAGCTTGTGCCAACAAACATCATACTAAAATTTGATAGCAATCCGTTCACTAGAACTAAAGTTATGCTGTCCACCGACGCCGACGCCAACACCGACGCCGACGCCAGTGCCATACCATAATACGACCGCAAAATTTTTGCGGTCGTATAAAAATCTAATAGTAGAGCGCTATGTAAATTTTTCATAAGGAATCCTTTGAAAAAAATTGCATCAAAATCGGACTAAAAATAAAAAAATTAAATTTTTGAAATTCGCCCCTTTTGGGCCCCATTTTTCTCATTAAGGGTATATGCCACGTGAAATCTGTTGGCATATCCCAGATTGGAAATTTTCTAAGGAGTTTACTGAAAGAAACCCCATCAAAATCCAACAAATAATAAAGATTCTACAGTCAAATATGTGAAAACACCTAATTTAACCCCTTTTGGCCCCTTTTTTTAAAACGGGTGGGGCCACAATGACCAAAACTTACCCAAGCATTCCTTTTGTGCCAAGGAACATTGTGTAAAAATTTCACAAGGATTGATCATCTGGAACTTAAGTTATTGGCCAAAAACAAAAGTGTCTACAGACGACGACAACGACAACGACGACAACAGCACCATACCATTATACGACCGCAAAAATTTTTGCGGTCGTATAAAAATTACATTGGTAACCTATCAATTTCTTTGGCTTAATTTATTCTTTTTCAATTTTTAAACAAAAAATCACACTCAACTGAAAGTCTTGTTATTTTAAAATTGACCAGCGAACATCCTTAAGGTATATGGAAAAATTTTTTATTTGAACTTTGATTATTTCAGTAAATGTACCAAGAGTAGCAGCAGATAACAAAATTGCTATGCATAGCTATGTCCCCTGCCACTGCAGTAAAGTTGATAAAGTCCCATTTCTCATGTAAAATTTTGCGAATCAAAATGGTGGCAGAAATGATCAACTGCATTAAGTGGCAAACAGCCAAGCAAAATTTCAGCAAAATCCCTTAATTGGATTATGACGAGATGTGTCCACAAAGTCTACCTATGTTGTAGTATGCATTAAGTCGATTAAGTCCCATAACTCCAGTAAAATTTGTCGAATCAAAACGGCAATGTGATATGTACTAACCTGTAAAATTAGAATGAATTCAGACTAGCAGTTTCTGAGGAGTTGCGTCCACAAGATTTGCCAAAATGGGGATGTGATATGATCTAGTATTAATGGTGGCTAACAATCCTGTAAAATTTGAATGAATTCTGACTAGTGGTTTCTAAGGAGTTGCGTCCACAAGATTTGCCGTTTTATAACAATGTGGAAATAATCAAAGTCCCATAACTCCCACAAAATTTGACAAATCATAATGGCGATGCGATATGATCTATTACTAATGGTGGCTAACAATCCTGTAAAATGTGAATAAATTCTTATCAGCGGTTTCTGATGAGTTGCATCCACAAGATTTACCATTGTATAACAATGTGGAAATAATCAAAGTCCCATAACTCCCACAAAATTTGACGAATCATAATGGCGATGTGATATGATCTAGTACTAATGGTGAATAACAATCCTGTAAAATTTGAATTAATTCCGACTGGCAGTTTCTGAGGAGTTGCGTCCACAAGATTTGCCATTGTATAACAATGTGATAATAATCAAAGTCCCATAACTCCCACAAAATTTGACAAATACAAACAGCAATGTGATATGATCTAGTACTAATGGTGACTAACAATCCTGTAAAATTCAAATAAATTCTGACCAGCGGTTTCTGAGGAGTTGCGTCCACAAGATAACAATGTGGAAATAATCAAAGTCCCATAACTCCCACAAAATTTGAAGAATCAAAATGGCGATGCGATATGATCTAGTACTAATGGTGACTAACAATCCTGTAAAATTCAAATAAATTCTGACCAGCGGTTTCTGAGGAGTTGCGCCCACAAAAAACGTGACACACGGACGCAGACCATAACCATGTCCCTCCACCGCAACAATTAGAAAATGATACATAGGTTTTAATGGGGTCTTATTTGAAACAAAACAGCTACAGCGATTTATGCTGAGCCAAATTTCGTTGTGCATACTTTAGTATCTTTGAAATGGCTCAAATTTGTTTTTAACAGTTTAACTGTGATGGATAACGAAAATGATCAATTTGTTTCCTAGATATAACATGTGGCATAAATAAACATTAGGATGTTCTTAGTTTTGCAAGCATGATCTTGTGACTGGTGTAAACCTGATGAATTGATATTTTTTTTTCTGCAAGATGAGGTAAAAAAATGTTTTTACCACAATTTTTAAGTTTGGCATTCAAGTGACTTTCAAACATGTAAATCTTTTTCGGAAATCGTCTTAGTTTGAGGGAAAATTTCAATTCTAATGTATTTATGTTTGTGACACTAATGTTGACTGGATGGTGTTTAAACCAACAGGTCATAAAATCTGATTTACAATCTGAACCAACAGAAACATCATAGCTCGGACACAGACAAAAATTCAAGCTTCAAAATGGATTTTAAATATCATTTCAAATGTCATTGGGCTTCCATGAGTGGTTAATTTTAAAGAGATGCAAGAAAAATATTAAAGAACTGTGAACGCTGCCGCCAGAATCACTATTCCTACTATCTCCAATTTTGTCAAGAGCTCGACAAAAAGTCTTAATTTTCTTCCATAACTAATGTTACCAACATCACCTTATACAGGTCTTTCACAGCAGATTGACGTGATTAAGAAATTATTCATGGCAGTTATGGTTATTGGAAATTTAACCATGGGCTGGGCCTTTATATTTCCAAATTTAACCCATAGCGTTATTTTAATTGAAATTTAACTCAGAACATTAGCAAGGGGCTAAAGGATGAGTGGCATTAAGACCAATTTTTGGCCCAAATTTTACTATTAAACTAAAACTAAGCAAACAGATGTCTTGTGTTGCTGAAACATTGAACAAATACATGTATAGGGCTTAATGAAAAATGATAAGCTTTTTTCCATATCATTTTGATTATCATGCTAATCAGTCAACTCAAAAGCTTTATTTTCAGGAAATTGTCAGAATTGATTTTTGCTGTTTTTCACACAGTTTTGTGTTTAGACAAATGGGGACGGTTCTGAATAACAACTTCATAATTGGTGAAAATGCGTAAAATGGTGAAAAGCATCATTTCTGAAAGTTTGAAGTTGTTGTTTGCATGGGCCCTATGTTAACTAAATGAAAATTTGCACCGAGAACATTCAAAACTGTAGATTTTCTTACTTTTTTAAAAAAGATAGCTCTTTGTGATGTCACAATAATGTCAAAATGAAAGGCATTTGTATTATTTGAAGTCTTTATTTTGTAGCAACATAATAGTTAAAATTTCCCATAAATATCACACTATTTTAAACAACTTGTTTTTTTTTTTTTGGCCAAATATGGGTCTCATTGCCACTCATCCTTTACGAATATAAAGGCCCAGCCCATGGTTAAATGACAATTACCATTTACTTGCCATGAATTATTTCAATTCTAATATGACAGAAAATGGAATTTTCAATTCTGAACCGACCTCAGAGGTGGATTTCCCACATCCACTGCTTCTGTGTCGATGATGTCACAAAACATAATATGATGCTTTCAAACAAATGAAATCAAAAGCAAAACAATACACATTTACATGTCTGAATGGCAGGATTTTGTCAAAAACTGATTTTAACCTTTATTTCCTTCATAAACTAAAACCAACAAAAAACTAGAGCTGTTGGCAAAGCCAGACTAATACCCCCCGCAACTGCATTTGAGTACCAAGGCATGTCATTTTGAAATTTCACCTTCAGCCACATGGTAATTGGAAAGTATATCTAACAGAAATAAAGCCTTTCAGTACTGAAATTACAGGTTTTATTCCAATCAGTTCATATCTGGTACTTCATTTAAAGGGTTAAACATTAAATAATATATAATTTGGTGGATACAAAGCTGATTTAACCAAGCTTTCGGCACAAAATGTGCAACGATTTACTATCATTAAGGTCAGAGGTCAAAGTTCTGCTCCAGACACGGTTTTACTATCATAAAGGTCAAAGGCCAAAGTCAAGGTCACAGTGACCTAAATTTGGTACGCAACATATCGTCTTCCAATGATGCATCCACACACCAAGTTTGATAATCCTAGGTGCTACGGTAGAAAAGTTCTGCTCAGGACACGGTTTTACTATCATAAAGGTCAAAGGCCACATTCAAGGTCACAGTGACCTAAATTTGGTACGTGACACATCGCCTTTCCATGATGCATCCACACACCAAGTTTGATAATCCTAGGTGCTACAGTACAAAAGTTCTGCTCCGGACATGGTTTTACTATCATAAAGGTCAAAGGTCAAAGTCAAGGTCACAGTAACCTAAATTTGGTACGTGACACATTGTCTTCCCATGATGCATCCACACACCAAGTTTGATAATCCTAGGTGCTACAGTACAAAAGTTCTGCTCCGGACACGAAATGCACATGTTTTTACTATCATAAAGGTCAAAGGTCAAAGTCAAGGTCACGGTGACCTAAATTTGGTACACAACACATCGTCTTCCCATGATGCATCCACACACCAAGTTTGATAATCCTAGATGCTACGGTACAAAAGTTCTGCTCCGGACACGAAATGCACATGGTTTTACTATCATAAAGGTCAAATGTCAAAGTCAAGGTCACAGTGACCTAAATTTGGAACACGACACATCGTCTTCCCATGATGCATCCACACACCAAGTTTGATAATCCTAGGTGCTACGGTACAAAAGTTCTGGTCCGGACACAAAAGGGGACGGACATGGTGATTCCTATATACCCCCCCAAACTTCGTTTGCGGGGGTAATAATTAAAAACGTTTTTTCATCCGGTTTGCTCATATTCCGATACCATTTGCCACTGTGTGAAATATATGGTTATCGAGTATTCTAATATGATGTTTAAAAAGCTTTGTGTCTATCACTATATATTCAAGGCTATTCCAATATCATTATACATAAAATGTGCAATAGAAAATCGATTTGAAGATGTTTATAAATTGAAAATTGATTTGAAGATGCTTATAAACATTTCTATTAAGTTCAGTTTTGTTTTGTTAATAGCTTTCATTTTCATACACAAATATTTGATGCAAAAAATTTCATCAATTTATATATACCTTTTTCAGTTCTCGTAGCATGTTCAACTGGCGTAATAGCAATTTGCCTTCACCTAGGAATGCTTACTTATTTTGTCCTATTACAGTCGAAATAATTCCTGGGAGCATGAATATATACTGATTTAACCACAGGTTGGCCCTTTATGTCGATATTTTACCCTTCACTGTCGCTCAGTATATATTGAAGCTTGAAGGAAAAATTTCTTAATTGTACTGATTGACAGTGTTAGAATTTAATATAATTTTCTGGCAAAGTATGTGCATAAGGTAATTATTTTTTAAATCAAATTTCAAATAAGTTAGGTAAAATTTATGTCTATTTCACCTGCCTGTGCAAGACAGAAAAATCTTGCACTGCAAAATCAATGGATTACAAGACCATTTTGAAGATAAGGGATATCTTCCACGAGTGTGAGAAATTCCGTCTTTTTCATGGTGTAAGGAAGGAAAAGACATGGAATTTCTCACACAAGTGAGAGATGTAGTTTCTACAACGAGAACTAAGTTGATTATGAAATTTCTCACATCGAGTTAAATAAATTTTGCAAATGTTTGAAAACGAGGCTTGCCGAGTTTTTAAACATTTCAAAATTTATTTAACAAGATGTGAGAAATTTCATAATTAACGTGTTTAAGTTGTAGAAATTGTTTCTCTAATGACATAATGTATAACACAGAAGATTATGTTCCGAATCGATTTGGTGGGAAATTTCACGCGAGTTGTTCTCTCACTAGAGATGAGAAATATCTTTATCACACTAGTCAGGCATTGATTAAATTTGCTAGGAATTAGAGAAATCCTGTTCTTTAATTTCAGCTGAGTGTATGAAAATATTTCTTCCGTAAAATACAACGAACAAACTGGCGGGAAGTAATCTGTGACGTCAAATAATTGGAGGTTATAATGATAACAATTATGAGGTTGAACAAATCAGAACGTTGGATTGGAAGTTTACCCGTGTAAGACATCTTCACGCGACCCTGTCTATTATGGGCTGTCTTACATGGGAAACAGTCATTTACAAAAGAATCCCTTGTCCAAGGTGGGAAAAAAAATGTTCCTTCCCTTCACACTCTGGGCTAATTTAACCAAAGTCCAGGTTAATTACTCCTAAAACTAAAAAATTTATCAAAATACTATTACCCGGTAAAACAGCCATGGACAAAAATGTCAGGTGCAGTTTTTTTAAATGGTTCTCAGGAGACTTCTTAATTACTTCATTCTCTTTTTGGTTTCATTTTAATGGATTTTTTTATAGGTTCCACTTAAAGAGAGAGGCCTGTCATGGGTTTCTTGATTACCTGATTATCAGGGTATTTTTTTAATGATTATTTGATTACGAGAGCATTTATTTAATGATTATTCGATTATTAGCTTGCATTTTTATATATTTTTTTATTACTAAGCCAAAAATTTATTGATTACCAAGGTAACCAGAGGCTCCCAGGAGCCTGTATCGTTCACCTGGCTTTCAGTTGCCACAATCAAGGTAACATTGTAAGTTATACAGTTGATCTTCCGTTTCTCAAACTTTCTTAGCTCGAACACCTCCAATATCTTGAACTGTTTTTAAAGTCTGATCATGTTTTATTATGTTTCTTTGATGGGCTTTTTTGACAAAAAACGTTCTGGGTAAGAACCACTTTCGACACCAGTTTTGAAGTCGAGACGTCATTTTGTACCGGTAAATGGCAGTCAACAAACAATTTTCAAAATCGGTTTTGAAGTCGCAACATCGGTATCTATTCGGAAATCAAATTTTATTGAAATTGGACAATGTTGAATTTTCTCACCTTTTTGGCAGCCATTTTAAAAATGGTGGTCAACGAACAATTTTTTAACATCAGTTTTGAAGTTGCAACATCAATATCTATTTGGAAACCAAATTTCATTGAAATCGGACAATGTTGAATTTTCCCGCCTTTTTTGGCGGCCATTTTGAAAATGGCGGTCAAGGAACAATTTTCAACACCGGTTTTGAAGTCGCCACAGCATGGCAAACATTTCATAAATTTACACTTAACCTTCATCTTCTATAGTTTTGGAAATAAAAGATGAAAATGCGAAAATTTTAAAAATTCGGTGAAAAAAGGGCAATAACTCCTACAAGGGTTTATGGCTCTTCTTCAAAATTTCAGGGTGGGTAGATCTTGACATGCTGAACATTTTTGCAATTTACACTTGACCTCTATCTGTTACACTTTTTGAAATAAAAAATAAAAAATAAAAAATGCAAACATTTTGAAAATTTAACGGAAAAAGGGCTATAACTCTGAGATGGGTTTTCAGATTTTCTTCAAAATTGCACAGTGGGTAGATCTCATCATGCTGATACCTTTCGTCAGATTTTTCATATCTGAAACGGTTTTCGAGTTATTAGCCAAAAACTGCAATTTACCCCTATGTTCTATTTTTAGCAATGGCGGCCATGTTGTTTGACCAGAGGACTAATCGAACACAATTTTGAGAAGCCATACCCTGGTGATGATTCAAGTCAAGTTTGGTTACATTTGGCCCAGTGGTTTTAGAGGAGAAGATTTTTGAAATTGTTAACGGACGGACAGACAGACGACGGACGCATAGTGATGGCAAAAGCTCACCCTGGCACATAGCCAGGTGAGCTAAAAATTTAATGACTATTTGATTACCAAGGCAAACATTTAATGATTATTTGATTCCTAGGACCCCCCATGAGGACCCTCAAGAGATATAGGTTTGCAAATCTGCAGCAATTTTATTTTTCATTCTTCTATGATTTTTTTTAAATTTTTTTTATTCAATCTGCACTGAAAAGGCACAACCTATTGAAATGGCTTTCCCTAGAAACAGAATTCACAGTAATGTCTGTATTAAGATATCATTTTGCTTTTAGTAAGACGAAATATCGCTTAGGACAAAAGTTTCCTACCCAACAAGTTTTCAAAAGGGTGTTGATAAAATACTGTAAACGTATTAATTTTCGAGGTGTACTAATTTTCGCTATTTTCGAGGTTGACAAAAGACCGCGAAAATTAGTACCTGGGAATATCTTAAAAACAATGAGAAGGTACTAATATTTTCTTAAAGACCGCAAAACTTGCTATCCGCGAACATGTACCAGTTCAAGAAACCGCGAAAATTAGCGACTGCAAAAATAAATACGTTTACAGTATACAGCCGTCAGGTCTTACTGATCCCAACTAAAGCAGGTACAATGATACTCTCACAAAATACCATTGTTTTTGTGATCACTAAATTATATTTGATTTGAAATTGTTTTTGTGATCACTAAATTATATTTGATTTGATATTCTAATTCTGACTGCAGTCAAAGAACTAGCACTAATTTGTTCATTGTCTATACAAAAAATACAGTATTGTATTTACATTGTATGTACCCTAGAGACCTTATTGACATGTGCAATTAAAAATGAAAATGATTCTAAAGTTCAAAGATCACAATGATTCTGTTTATGCATTAACTTACATCTACTTCTTAAGGTTCCTTCTTAAGGAACATGGGCACATATAGATAAAGTAAAAAATGCCTGTGAACCTCATGTCAAAAAGGGGTGATGAAATTTGAGTGAAACATGAACAAGCTGTTATCAGCTGTCATGGTGGAATTGGGGGAATACATCCCAACATTGTATCCGCAAGCTCAACCTTTTCAACAACAACTTTCTCCATTTCTTGTATTACAATGGTCTCTGTGGGAACCAGTTCATTAATGACGATACCACTCGGCAAAATTTCCTTCACGACCATTCTTTCAGACTGCGGCGTTTCAGTTCTCAAAGGATTTCTTTTTACTGGCCTATCTATTCTTTTACAATATGAACACTGGGTTACTAGGACTTTTTTCTTTGATGTTGACTGTCCATCATTGAACCATAAAAGGCAGTCCTCAGATTGGCAACGCCTGAAAGGATATTTGAAAACCAAAACATCTTTTCTTTTGCCATGCTTTTGTCGAAGTCCTTTGCAAAAGTAGTAACTTGCAACTTTGTCTAGGATTTCTTTGAAATAGTCCAAGCAAAAGGTGTTATCATCTTTAGCAATGCTGAATTCCTCTACTGGCTTAAAAACAATATTGAGTGTAACTTTGGCATCAGAGGTCAATGTCAAGGTCAGAGGGTCATAGTTATGACCTAATGCACCAAAATATAATCTGTTTGTGATAATTAATGCCTTCTTCTTCTTTCCATACTTTATGATCTGTAATAAAATGAAGAAAACAAACGCTGTATACAATGATGACCTACATTTTAGAAGTAGGTCAAACAGAAATTAATGCATGGAAATATTCTTTTATTCTGTTTAGAGAAATATAGCATGATTTTCAGCAGGTTGCATAAATTTGACTTTCACCCTGGTTTATCTGAATACAGAATGCTAGACAGAAAGAGTAAGACAAGCAAGATTTTATTTGTTTCTTCAGCTTTTATCTATTGGACTTCCCATTTAGTATCAATTAATGAATGAAAGAAAACTTTTATCCATCAGGACAAAAATACTTGAACTATTAAAATATTCATAATTCATCATTTTTCCAGATATGTAATTGTACAGCATCTGGTTTTATATAAGGCAATATTTGAAATAAACTTGAATAAACTTGAGAATTTCTCATATGGATGTACTACATGTATCACACATTCAAATTTTAGCATTTATTATTTTTGTTATTTCCAAATGTTATTCTGACCACCTGTTTATTGTGCCAACTTCTCACTATTTTATAATGCCAAGTTTTCTTGCAATGGACTTGATGAGTGCTCTGTGTTTGTCTATATGTTGTGATTATCCACTAGCTTAGGACACTAGTGCTTTTGTGGGGCAAAGGATGACATTGACTCTAGGAGCACTTTGCCAGTTTAATTTATGTTGGTCTATAATCCAGCATCCATGACCATAAGAGACATGGATGGGGCATTATTTGACATTTAGCAAAGAATTCTGCTCAAACCAGTGCTAGAGGCTATCTTGAACTTACAATAAGGTAAGAGCAAAGTTCATTGTTGAAGGCCTGACAGTGACTTCAAGATGAAGAACAACAATAAAAGGATTTTGCTTTTCATTACCACTGGTTTGATGGCACTGCTGATGGACTGTTAGTTCTCGAGGGTATTCACCAACACAGTAGTCCAGTACTTTGGTGCTGGCTCTAAAACTGATTTTATTTGGAAACTTGTCTTTTTGGTTATATTTGTGCTGTTATAAGATTTTACAAACTTTTGGTTTATGGCTTTCCAATATTTTGATTCTATCTGCACTGAATAGACATAAGTTGTTGAAATGGCCATATCCAGAAAGTAAATTGACAGCAACTTCCGTATTTTGTTATTTGTACGTAATCAATTTTTTTCTAACAGCAATAATTTTTCTATCTTCTTGAATTCAAAACAGTATTTAAAGGTGTGTGAAGTCAAGAGTTACCATATTCCTTGTATTAAGTGCCCCTGCCACTTTAAACACCCACAGCCTTAGTTTTGTTTAAGATATTGTAGTGCCCATTCAAATTCTACTAGTTCAGTAAATTTTGTGTTCATTTTATACAAATTCTGTGTATGATTTGTTTTATTATCAATTGCGCATGTGTATGCATTCTAGTGTATCCATGCTTCTGGCTGGAAACAATCAAGTTTTCATGTATGGGTTATTCATAAACAATCGATCAAATGTAACATCCTTCATATTTTCTTCTGTATGTTATAGATTTGGATAGTTAAAGCATCAGTCTAACATGGCTCTTTTTAATCGTCAACCAGAATAATACTTGATAACCATATATTTCGCACATGTGCAAATGGTATCAGAATATGAGGAGACGGGATGAAAGACAACAATGTTTTTTATTTTGTTTGTTTTAGTTTATGAAGGAAATAAAGGTTAAGAACAGTTTTCAAATAATTCATGCCATTCAGACACGTAAATTTGTATTGTTTTACTTATTATTTGAATTTTGAACTTGCATCTGATTGTGTATTGTGACGTCAAAGACACAGACAGCAATGGATGCCAGAAATCCGCCTTCTCTCAGGTCACTTCAGAATGGAAAATTCAATTTTCTGATATATTAGAATCGAAATAATTCATGGCAGGTACATGTACATGGTAATTGTCACTGAACCATGGGCTTGGCCTTTATGTTTGTAAATTTAACACCTTGCTAACGCTCAGGGAGAGGCCTAGCCCATGGTTATAATTCCAATAACCATATACCTGCCATGAATTATTTCTAATTACTATGATTTAATTGTGTGCTTAGGAAAAATGGAGATTTTTGTAATGAAGCTTTGTTTTTGAACACTGTTTTGTTGTGCTTTGTGAGCGACCCATCCTTTTTGAAATTTTCTAAATACCCTGGGCACATAATATGAGGAATATGGTAACATACATTTGAACATGTATGTCTTTTTTTATTTGCCGTACATTTATTAACTTAATTATGAAGCACAAAGCATAAATACCTTATAATTAAGCATCCTGTACTCTGGCAACTTCAAAACAGCAAGTGCTTGTTTAATTGGAGAAACTCCAGTTATATCCCCTGATTTTAATATGCAGATTCCAGTCTTCTCTTTGGTTTTCTTCCGTACAGTGACATTTTCTGTAAATGAGCATTGGGTCCAGACTGTTCTCCTGGCTGGTGGTAGGTGTGTCATGTATGGATCAGACTTTGCAGACTGGTCAAGCTTGCCATTAAAATAGTTCCATAAAAACATGTTACACTGAGTTTGTACTGTCCGTTTGCTGCAACTTGAATTGTCCGAAACTGGAAAATAGCCAAACGCAGTAGCACATGTAGGCTCGGCCATTAGTGATCAGTAAACAAACAATCACGAAATAAATGTTCGACCGTCATCATGCATTATTGAAAAAGTACGAAGTTATAAAAGGAATACATATATATGATTAGAAATTAAGTAGGCACCATGCCCTCAATGTTCAATTTTCTAATAGCCCATTAAGTTCAATAATTTACAAAATGTAGATTCAGGTGTGAGTGTTTACCATAATTGTTTGCAATGTTCACTCAGTTTCATGGAATTGACAAGTATGATATTTATGTGGATATTTCTTGACCTAAAAATTAGGCCAAAGTAACAGCCATGTCAAAATGTTATTGCATACTGTATGCACTATTATGACTGCAAATCTTTCTGCAATAATTCACATGTTTATATCTTTTATCATGATTACATAATGCAGAAAGCCTTGTATATCCTGCACAGGTAAAGATCAACAAATTCTCTCTAAACTAACTAGAGCTGTTGTCGAATAGCAGCCAGTGATACACCCACTCATTGAACCCTGAATAAGTAAGGCAAGTGCAAATTCAAAAGTGTGTGGACACAATACAGTTGTGGAAACAGTACAAATGTGAACAAAATAATATACCTCCCCTTTTTTCCAGAAAATATTAAAAGATAAATTATCTCTCCTTCAAATTTGATTAAGACTAGCACTTTGAGAAATCCTTAAACAGTTTAATATGGGTATATAAAACACACACAAAACCCCTTCTAAAGTGAGCCAATAACATGAGGATTTTTATGGTATTTTTTCTAGCCTAAGGTCTCTGCTAGCAAAAATATAAGCTATTCAATATATTTCTAGATTTTATACAAGATTAATACTTTATATATTAGTTATAGAAAGAGGGCAATTTCATTTAAGTAAATGTAGCTTGACAGGAAAAGACATCATGTGGTTATGAGTTGTGTATCTATCCAAGAAAGACTGAACAAAGTAAAGCTAGCTCTTCCTACCCCAAATTTTATCTCCTACCAAATCTACACTCCTCACCATATTCCCATCCTAGATCATTTTGAAATTAAATAGTCCTACATTCTACCCATTCTATATCCATTTTAATGAAACAACCTTTAATATAGCTATTATAAAAAATGACAAAAAAAATAATGGCAAAAACAAAGATGAATTATCATATTATCTGTCAATGCACTTAAGTTCAAAGAATATCTATACTAAATTACTCTATGTTCAAAACTTAAAAAAATATGACAAAGATGTAATCCATGTTATTGACCTTTGTCCTTTTAATACACAAACCCACCATTTGACAGCACAACTTCAGCTATCTAGTTAGGGCTATGCTTGGTGGTTTAACAGCCGTTAAGTAAGATGAAGATGCAGTGAATTTGAACACTTACAATGCTGTGTTTCCTCTGAAGATTTTGCTGTTAGGATGTCCTTCTCAATTTTGCCGAGTTCTATTGTTACTTGTTTATCCAATATGTCTGGTCTTAATTCTGGTGTGCCTACAATGAAATACATAAGCAATGAAGGAATATGGAGTAAATAAACATGAGACAGTCTCCACAAATACATGGAAAAACAAGCAAAGGAACAATGCTTTTATTGTTGCTCTTCATCTTGAAGTCATAATGAGGCCTTCAATATAAGCTTTGCTCAAACCTCATAGTAAATTCAAGACGGACCCTAGCATAGATTTAGCAGAAATCATTTCAAGATGTCCAGCAATGCTACATCCATGTCTTCTAACCCATGCATGCGGTTTATCAACAAACATCAACTTAACTGGCATAGTGTTCTTACAATCGCAGTCATCAATTGCCTAACAAAAAGGCTAACAGAAGACAATCACAACACTTAAACAACCACATGTCCATATTCAAACTGAAATTCAATATATATCATCATACAAATATTTGATCTAGATAGGATAAATATATAGAATCTTTCCACTAAAGTTGGTGATTAACAAATTTTTACTGTCCAAAATTGGTTAAACATTTAGAAGACTGAGTTCCAGCTAAAACTTTTTTTCCCCCTTGCGACTGTAAAAATATGAGAATCACCGATTTACATATGATGGGTTCTATGTAGTGATGTTCCATTATTATAATTGAAAATAGATCAGCAGGATATACATGTATTTTCTATTTTTCAATTAAAATTTAAATAGTCGATAAAAAAATGGAACAAAACAATAATATATAGTTAAAGTACTACTGTTCATGGGGTTCCAGTTATCAAAAATTTTGTGGTTCGCTTAAATCACGAAATTAAGTTCCCAATGCTTTTTCCTACAGTTTTAATTCAAAACCTCAAATTTAAGGACAGTTCTTGTTTTCTCTTTGTTTGGGCTTCTACCTCCATAGCCTGAACATCCAACTAACTCGAACTGTCTTCATCTATCCTGATGGTTTTCAAGACATTGTAGTTCCACCATAAATAATCATTCTAATTATTCTTTAGCCTTCTTTTTCACACTTAAAATTTTTCCCCTACTGGCAAACTAGTTTCAGACGGAAGAATTTGAATGTGTTTTCACAACTAAATCACCCATTAGCAGCCATTTTTGATGAGACATGGACTTGCCAGAGGACCCAATAATTACTATTGTCAAAAGTTTGGTTCAAATTAGCCCAATGATTTTACAGATCTTTCAATGAAAAAGATGAAGATGAACAACAAACACCAAGCTGTCTCTAGCCAAGCAAGCTATAAAAATGGTTAATTTAATCTACTTAGTTTAATTTTTGTATATTGTGAAAGTGCAAAATTTCTTGCAAAACAAGCTGTCAAGTGTTATCTATTGAATATTTATCAAATTCTTCATTATTTATCTGTTAAAATACTTACACACAGGGGAGGCAACTGCAGATCCACTGGATGAAATACTAACTACATCAGTCTCTGAAGAATAAACCAAAATACCATTATATTAGGGAAGAAATACATAAACAATGGAATAATATAGAGTAAATGTATCCGAGACAAAGTCTCTACAAATACATGGTAGAAACTAGCAATGAAAGACAAAGTCTCTACAAATACATGGTAAAAACAAGCAATGGAACAGTGCTTTTTTTTCTTCTTCATGTCAAAAAGTCACCATGAGGCCTTCAACAATGAGCAATACCTCATAGTAAGTTCCAGCACTGGTTTAATAGAGCGGAATTGGTTGCTATATGTTGAGCACATCCATACTTCGCACTCATGAATGCGGTATTGTAAACAAACATGAAATAAACTTGCAAATTTAGTATTTGTTAAGGTTAATTCACATTTTCTTTCATTAAAATCAAGTACTTTTCAAGGACTTAACAAATTTTTTTTTGTTGCTTATTTTCAGTTATTTTTTTTCAAATAAACAGGATAAAGAGCTCTTAAATCTCGTCCATACAGATGCAAGTGCAATTCAACACAATATATCTATGGTCTTTTATAAGTATATGTAGTTCATAAGAATGTGCCCTGTTGAGGGGTAATAAGCAGATATCCATACAGTGTGCCAGTCTATAACGGTTGATTTGGGACTTTGCAAGATTTGTCAGACATCAATATTTGGAGTTTTCTCTCTCTTTGTCTGCGCAACTCCTACAGTTTTTATGGTAGAAAGTTTTTATTTTGCAGATCATTTGTACATATATTGAAGATGTGCATGTGATAAGGATTTTGATTTTGGTTCGTTTTTGTCAAAACTAAAGATGTCACCGAATGGCAGCCAGGTATATTCCCCGCTAATTGAACCCTGAATCAATATGGCAAGTGTAAATTTAAGTGTGTGTGGACCCAATACAGTTGTGGACACAGTACAAATGTGGACACAATACAGGTATGGACAAAATGATATACCTCCCCCTTTTTTTCTGAAAATATAAAAGACAAATTATCTCCCCTTCAAACATTCTGACTGCAACCATATCACATCATGCACATCTTCAGCTGGTGTACTAAAACTGTGCAACATATTCATCAAAATCCAAGCAGTGGTTTAGGAGAACATGCGCTGACAAGGATCACCCCTCCCCCTTTACAAAGAATATATTCAGACAAATTATCTTCCCTTTAAAATTTAAGACAGCAACCATATTACTTCATGCATATCTTCAGGTGGTGTACTACAACTGTGTAACATTTCATCAAAATCCAAGCAGCCACTTAAGAGAACATGCGCTGACAAGATTCTTCCATCCCCCCTTTTCCAGAAAATATTCAAAGACGAATTATCTCCCCTTCAAAATTTCGGGCACCAACTATGTAACTTCATGCACATCTTCAGAGGGTGTACTACAACTGTGTAACATTTCATCAAAATCCAAGCAGCCGTTTAGGAGAACATGCGCTGACAAGGTTTGCCTCCCCCCTTTTTCCAGAAAATATTCAAAGACGAATTATCTACCCTTCAAACTTTTGGGCAGCAACCATACTACTTCATGCACATCTTCAGATGGTGTACTACAACTGTGTAACATTTCATCAAAATCCAAGCAGCTGTTTCGGAGAACATGCGCTGACAAGGTTCGCCTCCCCCCTTTTAGCAGAAAATATTCAAAGACGAATTATCTCCTCTTCAAAATTTCGGGCAGCAACCATATTACTTCATGCACATCTTCAGATGGTGTACTACAACTGTGTGACATTTCATCAAAATCCAAGCAGCCGTTTAGGAGAACATGCGCCGACAAGGTACATGGACGGATGGACAGACAGGGCGATTCCTATAACCCCCCCCCCCCCCCCCCAAAAAAAATTGTTTGAGGGGGGTATAAATATACATTGTTGAACTTAGTCATTTTTGGTGATTTTTCAGAGAGGGTACATAGTTTGTCTGCACAACTCCTCCTTCAGTTTTAATGCTAGAAAGTTTTTATTTTGCAGACCATTTGTATGGCATGTGGTAAGGATTTTGATTTTGGTAAATTTTTGTAAAAATTATACATTGTTGAACTTAGTCATTTTTTGGTGATTTAGTAATAGACGGTACATAGTTTGTCCACTCATCTCCTACAGTTTTGATGCTAGGAAGTTTTCCTTTTTCTTTTGCAGATAATTTTTACTTAGAGTGAAGATGTGCATGTGGGAAGGATTTAGATTTTGATTCATTTTTGGAAAAAACTAGAGTTGTTGCCGGATGGCAGCCGGTTATACCCCCGCTAAATGAACCCTGAATCAATGTGGCAAGTGTAAATTTAAGTGTGTGTGTGGACACAATACAGTCGTGGACACAATGATATACCTTCCCCTTTCTCCAGAAAATATTGAAAGATGAAATATTTTCCCTTCAAAATTTAGTGCAGCACTCATATACCTTCATGCACATCTTCAGGTGGTGTACTTCAACATGTAACATTTCATCAAAATCCAAGCAGCTGTTAAGGAGAACATGCACTGACAAGGTTCCTTCCCCACTTTTCCAGAAAATATTCAAAGTCAAATTATCCTTTTCAAAATTCTGGGAAGGAACCATATAACTTCATGCACATCTTCAGGTGGTGTACTACAACTGTGTAACATTTCATCAAAATCAAAGCAGCCATTTGGGAGAACATGTGCTGACAAGGTTCATACCCCCATTGCCAAATAATATTCAAAGACGAAATACCTCCCCTTCAAAATTTCAGGCAGTACCCATAATACTTCACGCACATCTTCAGATAGTGTACTACAACTGTGCAACATTTCATCAATCTTCAAGCAGCCTTTTAGGAGTACATGCACTGACAAGGTTCGTCCCCCCCCTTTTTCCAAAAAATATTCAAAGTCAAATTATGTCCCCTTTAAAATTTCGGGCAGGAACCATATTACTTCATGCACATCTTCAGGTGGTGTACTATTACTGTGTAACATTTCATCACAACCCAAGCAGCCATTTAGGAGAACATGCGCTGACCAGGTTAATCCCCCCTTTTTGCCAAATAATATTCAAAGTCGAATTATCTCCCCTTCGAAATTTTGGACAACAACTATATCACTTCATGCACATCTTCAGATGGTGTACTACAACTGTGTAACATTTCAACAAAATCCAAACAGCTGTTTAGGAGGACATGCACTGACAAGGTACATGGACAGACGGACAGACAGACGGATGGACAGGGTGATTCCCATATACCCCCAAACTTTGTTTGCAAGGGGTATAACTAGAGCAACCATAAAACTTCATGCACATCTTCAGGTGGTGTTCTAAAACTGTGTAACATTTCATCAAAATCCAAACAGTGGTTTAGGAGAACATGCGCTGACAAGGATCACCCCTCCCCCTTTTTCCAGAAAATATCCAAAGACAAATTATCTCCCTTCATAATTTCAGACATCAACCATATCATTTCATGCACATCTTCAGGTGGTGTACTACAACTATGTAACATTTCATCAAAATCCAAGCAGCCGTTTAGAACATGTGCTGACAGGGTTCGTTCCCCCTTTTTCCAGAAAATATTCAAAGACGAATTACCTCCCCTTAAAAAATTTCTGGCACCAATTACATAACTTCATGCACATCTTCAGATAGTGTACTATAACTGTGTAACATTTCATCAAAATCCAAGCAGATGTTTAGGGGAACATGCACTGACAAGGTTCCCCCTTCCAGAAAATATTCAAAGACAAATTATCTCCCCTTTAACATTTCCGGCAGCAACCATATTACTTCATGCACATTTTCAGATGATGTACTGCAACTGTGTAGAATTTCATAAAAATCCAAGCAGCTGTTTAGAAGAACATGAGCTGACAAGATACATGGATGGACGGACAGACGGATGGACAGGGTGATTCCTATATACTCCCCCAAACTTTGTTTGTGTGGGTATAAATATACATTGTTGAACTTAGTCATTCATTGGGTGAATTATTAATAGAGGGTACACAGATTGTCTGCACAACTCCTACAGTTTTGATGCTAAGAAGCTTTTATTTTGCAGTTCATTTGTACCTGTTGACTTCAGTTCATTTTTTTTTTCAAAAATATATTCATTGTTAAACTTTTAATTTTTTGGTGACCTCCTACAGTTTTGATGCTAGGAATTTTTTATTTTGCAGATAATTTGTACTTATATTGGAGATGTGCATGTAGGAATTATTTTGATTTTGATGCATTTTTGGAAAAAATATACATTGTTGAACTTTAATAGTCATTTATTAGGTGAATTATTAATAGAGGGTACACAGATTGTCCACACAACTCCTACAGTTTTGATGCTAGGAAGCTTTCATTTTGCAATTCATTTGTACCTATATTGAAGATGTGCATGTGGAATGTATTTTGATTTCAGTTCATTTTTTTTTCAAAAATATATTCATTGTTAAACTTTTAATTTTCTGGCGATTTAGTAATAGAGGGTACATAGTTTACCTGTACAACTCTTAGAGTAACATATGTTTAGCAGGGGGCATCATATGTGTCTTACCGACACAAATATCATTACTAAAATATCCCAATTTGATTCAACCTTGTGCAGGGGCATGCCATCCTCTAGTTTTATTATGAATGGTATCTAGAATGTATTATTACCCGTTGTTTTAGTAGCTGTTGTTGCTGCAGGAATACTCAACAATTCTGTATTAACTCTTGTTGCCAGGTCAATTGTTTTCTCTGATGCTGAAAAACAAAATTCAAATTCAAAATCAAAAATACATAATTTAACTAGAAAAAGGTGAACTGATGATCACAGAAGATACCCTTGCCCACAGGCAATTCCAGTAATTGTTTAGGCAAACTGTCATCATCCAGAAACCATAAAATTTACAGATTTTTGCCTTAATCAAGGGCAATAACTCTGGAGCACAAAATCTGATCACCATAAAAATGCAACCTGACCTGTATTTTATAATTAGTAACATTGTCCCAAAATATTAAAACTTTCCCTCAAAGCAAACTGATGTTATCATACGGAAACCATAAAATTTACAAATTTTGCCTAAATCGAGGACAGTAACTCTGGAATGTAAAATCAAATCATGGTCAAAATCTAAATTGACCTGTATTTTATGAATAGAAACATTGTACCAAAATATTAAAACATTCCATCAAAGCAAACTGAAGTTATCATTCGGAAACCACAAAATTTACAGATTTTGCCTAAATCAAGAGCAATAACTCTGGAACGAAAAATTCAATCACAGTCAAAATTGAACTTGACCTGTATTTTATGAATAGAAACATTGCACCAAAATATTAAAACATTCTATCAAAGCAAACTGAAGTTATCATCGGGAAACCACAAAATTTACAGATCTTGCCTAAATCAAGGGCAATAACTCTGGCATGAAAAATCCTATCACAGTCAAAATTGAACTTGACCTGTATTTTATGAATAGAAACATTGTCCCAAAATATTAAAATATTCCATCTAAGCAAACTCAAGTTATCATCCGGAAACCAAAGTGTGACGGACGGACGGACAAGAGGAATCCTATATACAGACTTGCCTACCCCTCTTGGTCGAAAATAGTAAGTTACTTGATCAGAAATCGCAATCTGAGTTGAAAAATAGTAAGTCACTTTTTAATGTAATAAAACATGCCATATCCTTTCATTTTTCCTTTTTAGTATAGAAAATACACATTTCAGGGAAAGGCATATTATTGATTTACACAACACTCCCACAAAGAATACAATTTTCTGAGATGGAATCTCCTAAAAGATCATTTTTACATTCTTTTTATTACCGGAAATGCTATAATGTACAGTACCACAATGACATGACGGACCGGAACTGCAAATTTTCCAGAAATACTGGAATTTGAATAAATCGTAAGGAAATGGTTCACCATCGTAAGGGCGTAACTTTGAAAATAGTCAGCCTTACGCAAAAATCGTAAGGGTAGGCAAGTCTGTATATACCCTGACCTTTAAAGGTGGGGGTATAAAATATGAAAAAGATCTTATCGTGTTATTTATCAGATATTGAGATACAATATTAGTGGATATGGTCTCAGTGCTAGGGGGTTCTTCTTTTACTTTGGTGTTAATTTTAAAGCATGTCTATATCCTCTCCGTCAGTTCTTTCAGTGCTTTGATTTATGGCCTCCTATTATACTACACAAGCAAATGTTGCAAATTTTCATGTAACATACATGAAAGTTCATGATTAACTTGTGTAAGGGCTTTTCCATTAGCGAGGTCGGAAGGCAATTTTCTACTACCCCCACAACCAAAGGTAATGGACAACTATAAGTATAGCAATAAGATATAAAATCAACAAGAACCCACAAGAATTTTCATTTTCTGCCTTCCGACCCTGGTACATCCTTTTTAATGGAATAGCCCTAAACTGCCCTAACATACACATAATTAATTTCATGTGATGAGGAAATACATGCAAATTTTGTTGTTTACAAAGATCTAAAGGTTGAATAGAATATCGAACTTTGATTTCATTTAAAAATATATTTTCAAAGCATACATTTGTGTATTTCTAGTGAAATTAACATGAGAAAATTTCAGGCAAACTTTTGTTATGATCACAATATTAATATGACTTCACCTTCATTATGTGTGAAATT
>MJUU01046084.1:3236-20844 GCA_002080025.1 Modiolus philippinarum | reverse complement strand
TCANGCAAATTTTGTTGTTTACAAAGATCTAAAGGTTGAATAGAATATCGAACTTTGATTTCATTTAAAAATATATTTTCAAAGCATACATTTGTGTATTTCTAGTGAAATTAACATGAGAAAATTTCAGGCAAACTTTTGTTATGATCACAATATTAATATGACTTCACCTTCATTATGTGTGAAATTCATATGATTTACTGGTCATCCAGAAAACTTATAACTTACTGTGAAAGTACTATTGTTCGTAGGGTTCCAGTTTTCGTGGATTTCATGGTTGGCTAAAACCACGAAATTAGGTTCCCAACGAAATGCATTTTTCCCTAGAGTTTTAATGCATAGAATTGGAAACCACGAATTTAAGTTCCCTCGAAATACTGTGAAAGTACTATTGTTCGTGGGGTTCCAATTTTCGTGGATTTCGTGGTTGGCTAAAACCACGAAATTAAGTTCCCAACGAAATGCATTTTTTCCATCGAGTTTTAATACATAGTTATTGAAACCACGAATTTAAGTACCCACGAAATAGCAATTTTAATGAAAACCACGAAAATTGATGTCCACGAATAAAAGTACTTCCACAGTAGTGATTTTTATGAAAACCACGAAAATTGATGTCCACGAACAAATTGGTTATTTTTTTTGTTATATGAGCACAAGGTTGATACCTCTGCTGGTGACATAATAGTCACAAGGAAATTTCACCAGTCTAGTTGTCTAGTACTTCCTCACTGTACCAAATTCATCATCTTCATTCTGCTGAAAACTTGCATTATTTCAAATTTAGAAATATTGTAAAACTAGGGAGTTTCTCCCTTTTGCAATACCATGTCCTTAGGGCTATTCCAGAAAAATTTATCACCCAGGGGGGAACGCCAGCTTTTTTTTTTCTCTTGGTCCCGGGGGTCAGCCTGATGTTGACTAATGGTAGAAATAATATTTTTTAGTATTGGTGGTGGGGTCTAAAATACATGGCATTCCCCCCTGGATGGTAGATTAAAATGGAATAACCCTTAGCTGATTTGGCATTACTTCATGTTTTATGGTCATTTCTTGGAGCTGTCAAATCTTTCAGTGTTTTTATATCTGGTCTGTAAGATTTATATATTTACTAAAGGGACATTAGCAGTAAAAATGGCCATCTGCAGGTTTGAAATTTACTGGACTTTCGTGATTTTTTTTGTTTTTTGTTTTATACATGTATGTGTTTTACATATGGATTTCATGGCAACCTAAATCTCTTGCATATTATAACATACATGTCTCATTCAAATTATATCTCATGGTATAGCGGTATGCAATTTTTGCACACAGAATAACACAAATAAAGCAAAAACTTAGTAGTAAGTCTTCCACGGACGACATTTGTCGCCTGCGTAATAATACGAAAAATATTCTAAGTTCCGTCAAACAGGAAGTGGGCATGTGAGAGATCCCAAACTCTGTTACACGGTATAAGTCCCCATACTGATACTCCATGTCAAATTGTAGAAGGCTCAGATACATGGTTCCTGAGAAAAATGGGACAGAAATTTTTGTGACGCCGATAACGACGATGCCGACGCAAGACGATGGATAGTGATCCTTATATGTCACCACTGCGTGAACACAGGCGACACAACAACCACTTATCAAGAGTGAGTAGATATTACAAACCTGGCATTAGTTTAGGGGGACCAGTTGTACTCATCTGGTCTAAATTTGAACTGGTAGCCATTGCAGTAACAACCAAATCACTTTGCTTGACAGGCTGCAGAAAAGTTCTTGGCAAGGTTAAATTAGGATTTGGCTTGACAAGCAAGTGGTCCAGTCTAGGGCGAGGTGTTGACATTGGTGCTGCCATCTGGATCCCAGTCGGCATTCGTACATTTGGAGCTGCATTCGTCATTGATGAACCACTGACCATTAACCGCGAAACCAATTTACTACGAATTCCGTGTGGATCCGAAACAAGACTGCCAGATGATACACCAGATGGTAACTGTGCGGTCTGGATTGTAGTAGTTGTTGCCGTGGCAACAGGACTAGTTGTTGGTTTCGTTACAGGAGCGGCCATTCTCAGTGCTGCAGCAATACTTGTGATGTTTTTGTTGAGCTGTCAGAAATAAAACAAATATTAATTAAATATACTGTAATGTAATATATTCAATTTCTTTGTGTAAAAAGCCTTTGGTTAATTACACCCACTATCTCCAAGGAAGGAGTCTAGAAAATCTAGTTCATATTTATAAAAGGTACATATACATATTTTTTTAAAAACAATAATTAGCACCCAGAAGCTTGCAAAAAATACCCTACTTCAGACAAATCGAAAAGTTCAGAGGCCTAGCTGGCCATTCGGTCAGGCAAATAAGGAAAAGCTGCCAGACCGAAGATAAATTTACAGGACCTACAGTTTCGTGGCATATAGGAAATGTCAATTTTTTACCTGACATTCGGTCCTGCTGTCTGATTTTTTTGCCAGACTGACTTAAGTTTTACCTGATTTTTCCTTCAGTCGGCAGTTTTCGATATGTCTGCCACTTGACAACAACAGATTCTGTACAATTTATCATATAATTGCTGTAATTTTCTAAAACTAATCATTCCAAGAACTAGCTGTGGAAAATGTGAAAAAAATTCTTTATAGATTCACAACATTTTGTAACTTAGACCAACTTTTATCAAACAGGGTGACCAAATCTTATATCACTGACAATAATATACAGAACTAGAAAAAGGTGATCTGCTGATCACAAAAGATACCCCGCCCCTAGGCAATTCTAGTACTTGCAGCAACCTGGATAACTATTCTGCTTGTCCATTGGCTTTTTCATTAGATTTTGCATGATTCAAGGGCAATAATTCTGGTGCGCAAAATTAGACAACAGTGAAAATACACTTGACCTGTATTTTATAAATAGTCCCAAACTTTCCATAAAAAGAAACTCAAGTTATCATCTGAAAACCATAAAAATACAGATTTTGCATAAATCAAGGACAATAACTGAACCAAAAGTCTGATCATGGTGAAAATCAAACTCAACCTGTATTTTATGGGAAGTAACATACCCAAAATATTAAATCTTTCCTTCACAGCAAACTCAAGTTATCATCTGGAAACCATAACTTTTACAGATTTTGTCTCTTTAAGGGGCAATAACTCCACATGTAAATACGATCAAAGTCAAATTCATACTTGAACTGTTTTTCATAATTAAAAACGTTGTTCCAAAATTTAAAAACTGTCCCTTGAAGAAAACTGAAGTTATCATCCACAAACCATAAAATCTACAGATTTTGCCTAACTCAAGGGCAATAACTCTGGAATGCAAAATCCGATCACGGTCAAAATCACACTTGACCTGTATATTATGAATATAAACATGGTCCCAAAATATTAAAACTTTCCTTCAAAGCAAACTCAAGTCATCATCCAGAAACCATAAAATTTACAGATATTGCCAAATTCAGGGGCAATAACTCTGGAACGCAAAATCCGATCACAATAAAAATCGAACTTGATCTGTATGTTATGAATATAAACATTGTCCCAAAATATTAAAACTTTCCTTCAAAGCAAACTCAAGTTATCATCCGGAAACCATAAAATTCACAGATATTGCCAAATTCGGGGGCAATTGCTGTAGAACGCAATATCCGATAACGGTCAAAATGGAACTTGACCTGTATTTTATGAATATAAATATTGTCCCAAAATATTTAAACTTTCCTTCAAAGCAAACTCAAGTTATCATCTGGAAACCATCAAATTTACAAATTTTGCCTAATTCAGGGGCAATAACTCCGGTATGCAAAATCCGATCACAGTCAAAATCAAACTTGACCTGTATTTTATTAAAATAAACATTGTCCCAAAATATTAAAACTTTCCTTCAGAGCAAACTGAAGTTATCACCCGGAAACCATAAAATTTTCAGATTTTGCCTAATTCAAGGGCAATAACTCTGGAACACAAAATCCGATCACGGTCAAAATCGAACTTGACCTGTATTTTATCAATACCAACACTGTCTCAAAATATAAAAACTTTGCCTCAAAGCAAGCTAAAGTTATCATCCGGACACCATAAAATTTCCAGATTTTGCCTAATTCAAGGGCAATAACTCTGGAAAGCAAAATTCGATCACGGTCAAAATCCAACTTGACCTGTATTTTATGAATACAAACATTGTCTCAAAATATCAAAACTTTGCCTCAAAGCAATCTAAATTTATCATGCGGAAACCAAAGTGTGACGGACGGATAGAAAGACGGACGGACAGATGGACGGACAAGAGGAATCCTATATACCCCTGACCTTTTAAAGGTGGGGGTATAAAAAATGCAGAGACTCACCATTCAAAACAAGATTGCTACGCGTAGGTATGTCCCCCGCCGCTGCAGTAAAGTTAATAAAGTCCCATTTCTCATGTAAAATTTTGCTATTCAAAATGTGGGTAGGATATGATCAACTGCATTAGGTGGCAAACAGCCCAGCAAAATTTCAAAACAAGATTGCTACGCGTAGCTATGTCCCCCGCCGCTGCAGTAAAGTCAATAAAGTCCCATTTCCCATGGAAAATTTTGCTATTCAAAATGTGGGTAGGATATGATCAACTGCATTAGGTGGCAAACAGCCCAGCAAAATTTCAGCAAAATCCCTTAATTGGATTATGACAGGATGTGTCCACAAAGTCTTCCTATGTTGTAGTATCCATTAAGTCGATAAAGACCCATAACTCCCCTAAAATTAGTCAAATCAAAATAGCGATGCAATATGTTCTAGTACATATGGCAACTAACAATCCTGTAAAATTAGAATGAATTAGGACTAGCAGTTTCTGTGGAGTTGCGTCCACAAGATTTGCCATTGTATAACAATGTGGAAATAATCAAAGTCCCATAACTCCCACAAAATTTGACGAATCAAAATGGCNNGGGGTTTCTGAGGAGTTGCATCCACAAGATTTGCCATTGTATAACAATGTGGAAAAAATCAAAGTCCCATAACTCTCACAAAATTTGACGATTCATAATGGCGATGCGATATGATCTAGTACTAATGGTGACTAACAATCCTGTAAAATTTGAATGAATTCTGAACAGCAGTTTCTGAGGAGTTACGCCCACAAAAAACGTGACACGCGGACTTACGGACGCAGACAATTACCATGTCCCTCCGTCGCGTTGTGGCGGGTGACAAAAAAGAATAACAGGAAAGCTGACAATGTGACAGCAAACCAGGTTTTCTTTTACATTTTGTACATGGACAGTATATCTTACACATGGGTTGGCCTTGAAATGTATACATGTATATTTTTATTAATTTTCAATGTTAAACCTTCCACTAAAGTGACCTATAAGAACAACTGATCTGCATAATGAAAACTTTCTGTCTTGAAAACTGTATGGGAGATATTTTTTTCTTGTCAATCCGCACAGATGTTTACTTAATGACGACGTCAGTGACGGTAATCATTACGTTACTTCCTGGAGTGAAAGATCGATAATTACTTTCCGTTCACTTGGAAATCTTGATAATTCCTTGTTATCTATATAATATAATGACATATCTCTAATTTTTTTTGTTTCATTTGAAGTTTACAATTCAGATCTATTCAACAAATCTTACCATAGTAGGTACTCAAGTCATTGATGAATTATAATTTTTGAATATCAATTTGAAAATCTATTGGCAAATGTCTTGTTTACTTGTACCTGAACAGTTCTGTATGTGTAAGTATTTTCTGTCTTGATTACTATTGAACATTATCTATTCTTCTTGGTAATTGGTCAAATACCAAAAGGGTCCTCCCTCACAATTATGTTTGCTGTGGTTTGTCCCATTGTGATTGGATGGTTATTTTATGACGTTCCTGTTGTGTCTGTTAAATGTGTTAAATGACATTTGTCTTTGTTGCCGTTAATAAAAGTTTTTACTTTAGTCGGTGCAGTTCTATTTCAGTAATATCTTAACTTACCTGTGGTATAGATAGAGTTGTATTACCTAGAAAACTTACCTGTGGTATAGGTAGACTTGTATTACCTGTGAAAACTTACCTGTGGTATAGGTGACTTGTATTACCTGGATAACTTACCTGTGGTATAGGTAGACTTGTATTAACTGTGAAAAGTTACCTGTCGTATAGGTAGACTTGTATTAACTGTGAAAACTTGACTGTGGTATAGATAGACTTGTATTACCTGGAAAAGTTACCTGAGGTATAGGTAGACTTGTATTACCTTGAAAACTTACCTGTGGTACAGGTAGACTTGTATTACCTAGAAAACTTGTCTGTGGTATAGGTAGACTTGTATTAACTGTGAAAACTTATCTATGGTATTGGTAGACTTGTATTACCTGTTAAAACTTACCTGTGGTATAGGTAGACTTGTTTTACCTGTGAAACCTTACCTGTGGTTTAGGTAGACTTGTATTTCCTTGAAAACTTCCCTGTGGTATAGGTAGACTTGTATTACCTGTGAAAACTTACCTGTGGTATAGGTAGACTTGTATTACCTTGAAAAACTTACCTGTGGTATAGGCAGACTTGTATTGTCTGTAATCAGAGGTGATGCTATCAATCCTGGCATCTCCAGTTCTGCCTGTGTGTCCATCTTGGTCACTTGTGGCTGGGATTCTGCCAAAATCCTCTGTTTTTCTTTTAATTTTGCTTGATTCACTTGTTCCAAAACAGGAAGTGGAATTGGCATTGATGGGTTTAACAAAGATTCTAGTTGCTTAGTAACCAGGGGAGTTGCTGTGTTACCAGCTAAAAGTGCTCCCAAGCTAAGAAGTCCTTGACTTTGTGCAGATTTCTGCAGAAATTCTTGCTGTAACAGATGAATTGGTATTGTCACTCTCTGTTCTTGAGTTGACCCTGTCTTTAATTTTTCAGCTACCGTTACAGGCACAGTAATAATCTGGTCCCCTGGTTTTACATTTGTTTGCACCTGTGGAATGGCCAAAGCTGGCTGAGACAGAACAGGTAATGTCTGACCTTGACTTGGTAAATTAATAATCATATTAGGTGTTGAAGCACTTGGAGCTGATAGAGTTCCTGTGGGTGTTGACGGTGCTGATGGCATGTCAGATTTTTTCAGCTGAACTAAGGTCAGTTTCCCAGTCTTGGGATCTATAGACCCAAAATATGGAAGTTTCACTTGTTCTGCAAAGGAAATAAAAATAAGCTTATATAAATCTTATTTTTACATGCATTTTAGTAAGTCATTACACTGTGTAATGTGTTTTTTTCCCAGTGAAAAATAATTGTTATATAGACTTTGACTTTTGACCTGACCTATTTCCTCTGGGTATATCTATGTTCCTCTTGACTAGACCTATCTTATCTTTAATAATTAAAAGTTATAGCCAAGGTTAAAGTTTTGGATGCACAGACAGAAAGATAGGACAAATACCAAATGCCCTGATCCTCAATCTGGGGACATACCTGCTAAGCTCACCTCGTTGCGCAGCATTGTCACATGTGGGACATGTCAGTAAACAGCAATGGACTATAATCATTCTTTTTAACAGATTCAGTCATGCATTAAATGTAGTTTACAGATGGCATCCGAAGCATGCCTTGTTGTTGTCATCCCAAAATGCATCATATATACCAATATGGTTAATGTCGGACATGTCAGTAAACCGAAATGGACTTTAACCATTCTGCCTAACCAAGTCCCTCATGCGTAAAATGTAGGTCAGAGACAGAATCTGAAGCATGCATTGTTGTTGTCATCCCAAAATACATCATACATACCAATAAAGTTGATGTGGGACATGTCAGAAAGCAGGAATGGAAGTTAACCATTCTACCTAACCAAGTCGCTCATTCGTAAAATGTAGGTCAGGGACAGCATCAGAAGCATGCATTGTTGTTGTCATCCCAAAATACATCATACATACCAATATGGTTGATGTGGGACATGTCAGTAAGCAGGAATGGACTTTAACCATTCTACCTAACCAAGTGGCTCATGCGTAAAATGTAGGTCACATACAGCATCTGAAGCATGCATAGTTGTTGTCATCCCAAAATACATCATACATACCAATATGGTTGATGTGGGACATGTCAGTCAGCAGTAATGGACTTGAACCATTCTACCAAACCAAGTCGCTCATGGGTAAAATGTAGGTCACATACAGCATCCGAAGCATGCATTGTTGTCATCCCAAAATGTGTCATACATACCAATATGGTTGATGTGGGAAATGTCAGAAAGCAGGAATGTACTTTAACCATTCTACCTAACCAAGTCGCTCATGCGTAAAATGTAGGTCCGAGACAGCATCCAAAGCATGCATTCCAGTCGTCATCCAAAAATGCAGTAGCATACAAATATGGTTGATGTGGGGCATGTCAGTAAGTGGGAATGGACCTTAACCATTCTTCCTAACAAGATGCGGATGCTAGGGGTATCACATAAGCCCCCTCACTTCGTGAGGTGAGCTAAAAATAACTAGACATTGGAGAGATGGCAGCCATCTCTATGGGACCTGCTGAAATAAATGCAAATTTGTGTGGACACAGTACAAGTGTGGACACAGTTAGAGTGTGGACACAAAAATAAAATCTTCAAGAAATAAACAGAATATAGAAGGTCAAAGGTCACAAACCTGAGTAAATGACAAATAACCTTGAAGTGATCTATCTACATGCCAAATGCCAAAAGTCTACCTCAAAAGACAAAGAAGTTATAGCCCAAACACAACTTTCCTTACAAAACCAATAATCTTACCTTAATGACTAAGTTCAAGGTCAAGGCCATAAATCGTGGAACTTGGCACATTGTATTGATGTGATCTACCTACATGCGAAATATCAAAAGACTACCTCAATTAAAACCAATAATCTGACCTTGACAACAAAGGCCATCAATCACAGGGTTCGACATGTTTGTCAGATTGCCCGCGGCAAGTAAATTCCATATTCCGACAAGTAAAACCTGTATCTAACTTGTCCAAACTGGCAAGAAAAAAAATGAAGTTTATTCGGCTATTTGGTAAGTTGACATGCCTGAGGAATGGCCTGGTCAGGGTTGTGATAGTACATTGTTTAATAAAATTTTCCCAATACAAATATAGAAAGTTCTTTTTATAAATCCATCACTATTGGTAAGATGTGAAAATTATCTATCAGCATTCTCTAGAGTCATAGAATCAGAATGTCAAATCTGAGATAATGCGAATGTACGATCACGATTCATGTTCATGACAATGATTCAAATGACCAATGAAATTGTTCACTAATAGCTCATGTTCTGTTTAACATTGGAAATTACAGGCACTCACCTGTAACAAGTCTACAACAAACACAAGTTGTATACCAACTTTTAAACCGATGGGAAGATTAACGAGAGTCTAGCAATAGTGAGCTTCTCGTATGGTTGCAAGGCTTGTGGAGAAAGAAATCCAGAAGTTCCAAGCTGGAAAAGTGGCAAACCCCCAGCTAGGGTGGGTGCCTTGAACATTGACACATAGGGGTTTGATCCCCACAGTAGATGTGTATTACTTTCACCATCATAGGAAAGCAAAATTCCAGTGAAGTACATGTATGTACACATGATCAGGTTCTGACTTGTTACTTTTTAAATAAAAAATTCTATGACAGATCTCCTACAACTTCTTCAGTTTTTTTCTCTGTTTATTTATTTTTTCAAATTTTGAAATACCCCATTTAAAACAAACGACACACACAACTTGCCTTTGGGAAGTCCCACAAAAATCTGATGATCCATCCAGCACATACATGTAGCTAAGAAAACACTTGAACTAAAAAGCATTTTTTGGAATCATTGCCAATAATTTTGATGTTTACTGGAACTATATTAGTCCTAAGTTCAGAAAACTCCTCAGATGGCATGATGTTCAACTCTTGTAAAAAAAATCCCTGATATATCTAGCCCATCTAGCTTTGTGACAGGGAATGCATGGTATCTGTTCACATTTCATATCTCTTAAAGATAGTCCATTATATAACAATTGTCACAAGTAGAAAAACAAGTATAGATCAGATGATTTGACAGCTGCAAATTTTTATTTCATTTGCATTACTACAATGTAACCTCTATTACAAATACTTCTAAAACTATGACATATTAGGGATAGTTTTTCAATCCTTTCATATTCGCAAAGTTCTGACAAGTACTTTCCAGTTTCGGGCAAGTAAAATTTATAGTCCACTTGCCCAAACCGGCAAGTTGGTCAAAAAAATTAATGTCGAACCCTGAATCATGGTACATGACACATCATCTTGAAGTGATTTCAAGTGGCTGTGATATGTAGTTGCTGAGAAAAGTGTTACGAAAAAAGTAGGATGGACAACGTAATGAAGACGACAACAAATGATAACTAAAGTGATCCCTATATGTCGCCACACACTACTTGTGCAAGCAACACAAAAATATTATACATGTAGCCCGGACAGTGATTGCTATAGAGCGTCCCAACGATGTGGCGGGGCCCTAATTAAAACAGTACCATTAAGCCTGAAATCTTTTGCAAAGAGCTCTTGATTTGATTTGACACATTGAACATTATCATACAAGTATTTGACATTATCAAGTTTCATGTATTTTTGCTTGATTTATTTATTTTCTTCTCAGGAAACATTTTTGTTTCTATATTTTCCTTGGGTGTGAACTATGTGTAAAGTGAATTACATTTCCAATTAATACTTTTAATGTTAAGATTTCATGATTCAATTTTAAGTGATACACTACACAAGAAAATCCACATGATATACATGCAGAGCATATGTTGGATATATGAACTTGTTTCTTAAACTGGTACAAATTTTATTGGGTTTTAATTGTTTGGAATTGATCAAGGCTATTCCATTTAAAATTCCCACAGGGGGAGGAAAACCAGTGAATTATTTTTCTATTGGTGGTGGGTAAATTTAGATTGTATCCTAATAGTTTAATTATATATCTAATTTTTTTTCTCTTGGTGGGGGTATAAAAATAAGTGGCGTTCCACCCCCTGGTGGGAATTTTTACTGGAATAGCCCTCAATTGATCTTACTTGCATCCTCTGGAGTTACAGTTGAGGATGTTGATTTTTCACTTCCTGGAGTAGATGCTGGAGATGGCCGTCCACTACTAATCGTCAACGGCAATATCACTGCACCCTCTGGTTGTTGATTTTCACTGTCGTCTTTACTTTCTTTCTTTTTCTTGCTTCTCGTCTGTATAATGCCCCCTGTTGATGCCCTTTTCTGTGGAGTTTTGGAATGATCCTGTAACAAAATTAAGCATATTTTCAAACTGCTTCCCTGTGCATAGATCTATTTTCTATGAAAATACATGTATGTTAAAGAATAGAGTACAGGGACAGTCATCCATAAATAGCACTATAAGATATCCCATAGAAGACAAGGTCACATGAGGCTGTCTCACAATAAATTTACTTCCAAAACTATGATTTTTCATAAAATCTCTTTGATTGAAATGACTTCACAGTTGAAAACTCTACAAAGAAGGGCATGTTTTGCTTACAGTCAGTTTGAACTTTGTATCTTATGAAAGAGGAGGGTTCTTACATTCCATTTAAATTATGTGTATCAGAAATTTTCCTTTTAACCTCTTTTCACACATGTCACAGTGCTCAGCTCTGAAAAAAAAAAAGATTTTCTCTTGATATTGACTGCTGTAAGAACTTTTTGCTCTTAAACGTCAAATTCCGTTGTGAGGGGCCATCTTGAACTTACTATGAGGTATGAGTGCTTGGTCATTGTTGAACGCCTCATGGTAACTTCAAGATGAAGTACAACAATAACAGCAATTGTTCTACATTGTATTTGCTATATCTTTCGGCTTATATGTAAGCATTTTGTCTCTTGTAAATTTACTCCACATCCATTTATTTCTTCAAACATATCAAAACAATGTAACAAGACGTTTATTCAGTTAAGGGACAGAAGATGGCCAACAGTACATCTTTCCCTATACCCATTTTTGCAAATCCACGAAAAATACAGGCACAAGTTATTTGCTCTGCTTATCTATGCAGCATTAATGTTTACAAGAATAACTAGGCAATATTTCATTCAGTTTCAGGCACTTTTTTTTTTTTTTAAGTGTCCATGGAAATGTCTGCCATTTTAATTATTCCAAAAAGTGTGTGTACATCTACCATATCTAAAAAGTAAAAATTTTAAGTTTGATTCCCTGAAGGTTTTGAAATTGTGTTGCAAATTCTGAAAAAGGCCAAATTTTTTTTTGTGTATGGAGAAACAAACACAAACTATACGTCCTCCAACATTTTGCAGCAGGGGCATAACAATACCCAGATTACTTCCTTTGTTCTACACCTCTACTATTACCTGTTGTTGTGTTTTGAGTTCAATTGCCTTAAGTAAAGTCTGTATACCACCATCGACACCGACAGAACTTTCAGGATCAGGAGAACTCGGTGCTGTGGATGCAGTTGGCGTGGAAGACCCTGACTGAGATTCTGTAAGATAAAACCATTCATTTAGAAGTAAATAAACAGTGATATTTCAGAATATTATACAGCCGGTATAGACTTGAGACTGTGAGGGAGCTTTGCCCATTATATTATGTTTGTTGACGAATCCGCATCCACATGACAAGAGGAAAGACATGGCTGTGGCGTTGTTCAACATTTAGCATGTTAATTCCGCTCAAACCGGTGCTAGGGCGTCTTGGACTTACTATGAGGTAGGAATGTTTGCTCTTTGTTGAAGGCCTCATGGTGTTTTCAAGATGAAAAACAACAATCATTATTCCATTTGCTTAATCTTACTACATGGTTGTATTTATAGAGATTTTGTCCCATGTACATTTACTGCATATCCCTTTATTTGTTTATTCAATTTGTGACGTGTTATAGAATAATCGTAGTTTGCGTTAGGAGTAATTTGAGAACTTCATATAATCATAAGTTTATTTCTTTTTTTACATCTCTAGTGTACTCAACTGTCATGAATACATTATTCTTACTTTTTCATTTCTTGTTGGTTCCAGTCTCATTTTGTGCAAGAACCGAACCATACACATTGTAAACTTTAATTGCATATAAGCAGCAAATTTTTTTGAAAGTTAACTGACAGGATAAACAACAGTAGTACATATCATATACTGTGGTTCTGGACTAAAACTAAGCCCACAGTACACTTTTATCTGTAAAAATAATTTGAGGGTCATATATTAAGTAGAGGTAGACAAAACTTATTTTGTTGGAAAGTACATTTTCTAAGAGTTTTAATTCCAAAAACGAAGCTCCAACCTTTAACCAAAAGTTATTGTGTGACATGTCATCATGCAGAATTTTGTATGAAGTAAAAAAAAAACATAAACAATGAGGATCACCAAATAATAAAATTAAACTTCTGAGTCACACTTAACTTATTTTGTGAAGTATATTGCATCTTAGTTTTGGAACTATCTACCACCAAGAGCTGACATTTTGATTTTCAAGCCTTTACTTTTGTCTATTTATTTGCCCTTTTTTGTTACCATGACAACATACCATCAAGTTTTATCCCTGCCATTAAACTATATTTTCTTTTTATTTCCATTTTCTCTTTCATGGTTGGATCTGGGGAATCCAGAAACTTGTATACTTTAAATGCATTATCTCCCTTTCGAACACCAAGTTCTTTGAGTTCCATCACATCTGGTAAGCTATTCAATGCACAACGGAAATTCGCTTTCCAGCGTTTGTGATTTCCTTCGTGATGTCTGCCTGTAATTGTAGTAAATATATAGTTTCCATAATGAGAACTAGTTGATTATGAAATTTCTCACATCTAGTTAAATATATTTTGCAAATGTTTTAAAGCAAGGCTTGCCGAGCTTTTAAAAATTTGAAAATTTATTTAACGAGATGTGAGAAATTTCATAATAAACTTGTTTAAGTTGTGGAAACTGTTTCTCTAATGACTGGACGAAAAACAAAGAGGACTGTATTCTGAATAAATTTGGCGGGAAATGTCACGAAACTTGTTCTCCTCTCTAGAGAGGAGAACAAATGTTTCACCACCGTTCAGGAAATGTGAAAACTGGATAGAAATTAGAGAAAATATATTTTATGTTAATGTTTTTGAAAGTTTTATGATTTGCAATTAACGCAACTGCATAAAAACATCACAATTAGCTTTCCATAAAATTCCTAATTCTTTAATCAAAACTACTGTTTTCTGGCTAACGTAAATTTTTCTGGAATTTTGTATTTAATGTTTTTCCTTCCTCCTACAAACCAACTTGTAAAACTAAAAATTTAACAACAGTGACTTGAACTGACATCATCATGATCATGAACATACTAGTACCAAATATCAACTCAATATTAGAAATAGGCTGTTTAAAAAAGCTTAGAAATCTATGTGCTACTACATCATGAAATTTGAAGTTAAAATAGAAAAACTCCCACAAAAAATAATGGTTGCAATGGTGCATTACATGTATGATACTTGCCAAGTTTCACAAAATTTCAAAGTTAAAAGTGACATAAATCAAGAACCCTATGTACCCCTGAATCCCAAATTACACAAGTTTAGCCTGTGTGTTGTGGTAAACATCTTGCATTCCAAGTTTGAAGGCAGTATGATATTTCATTCACAAGTTATTTAGTGAGAAACCCTAAAATTTGATTTTTTTTTTAATTTAAAGTTTCAAAGAACCTGAAATAGAACGTAGTCTGAGATTAAATAGTAAACAATTATAACTTACATACCAAGTTTGAAGACAGTATGTATTTTCATTCAAAAGTTATCAGCCGGGAACCCTAAAATTCGCAAAGTTTCAAAATTTCCAGGGGACACAACTCATGGATCCCTTAGACCTCTGAATCAAAAATCAAACTTGACCTGAGTTTTGTGGTTAACAACGTACATACCAAGTTTGAAGACCTTATATTATTTTGTTCACAAGTTATCTGTAGGAAACCTTCAGGAGAAGAACGAACTGATTGACGGACAAAACACATGACTGAGGGTATCACATAATACCTCGCCACTATGTGTGACAGGTATAGATGTAAACAGTAGTGGCGAGGTATGAAATGAATCATAAAACTAAATACTATCTGAAACTAATCATTGTAAAGTTATAACCAAACCATGAATACTAGTGTCTTAAAAAGTGTTTGTTATCAGAATGAAGGACAACAGCAAAAGTTCACGCATCTTTTTTCTCTCTCACAATTTAAACAAAATACATGTACTTTAAAGAACATCTTATGGTTCCATGACATGGCCAGATGGTGTAAAAGTTTATGAGATCGGTAATAAATGTACCTGTATGAGCAGCCCAACGTTCAAACAAGTCAGAGTCTCTGTTTCGATTGAAACAGTTGTGGGCAGCGTGCTTCCAAGAAATTCGGAATATATTTTCTTTTTTATTTTGCCAATTCAAACCGGCTAATATGTTTTTGTCTAACAGATCAATCAGCCATGGACGCATTTTCTGTCGCTCGACAGGCCGTACAGGGCGAACGTGACCTTCCATAGAATATGTCTCTGATTGAGTGTCTTCATCATCGTCATCATGATCTTCTTCTTCTGATCTTAAAATGTAGGTTTCACATACAATTTCTTCTCCCTCTACACTCAGTTCTGGTTCTTCACATGGCCCTGGCTCCGAGGACATTTCTCAATGAAGCCTGAAAAAAATATTACAGGTAAATGCACACATTTATAACTTACATACCAAGTTTGAAGACAGTATGTATTTTCATTCAAAAGTTATCAGTCCGGAACCCTAAAATTCGCAAAGTTTCAGAGTTTCGAGGGGACACAACTCATGGATCCCTTAGACCTCTGAATCAAAAATCAAACTTTCAAAAATCAAAAGTTCAAAAGAATCATTATCAATGTGTGGAAACAACAGAAATACATTGTAACACAAAATGCTTTTCATATGATATTTTCAAATGGACAGAGAATGCATGCAGTACAAAAGTCTGTTATAAAAGCACAGCAAACATGTAGAACCATACTCAATTAGATTTCTAAAGATTCCAATTTTAATTGATAATCCAATTGGCAAGATACATCCGATTATTCCAATTAATTGGTTATGATTTTTTTATCTGACTCCTACCACTAACAAGATGTCAGAAGACAACATAGCACGATGGGGATTCCAGTAACCTCAATGAACAATAAATTCGAAAGTAATAGAAAGCATCTTCACAAGAAACACCCTATCACTACACAACTAAATTCTAGAAGCAAGATTAAGGTTTTTTAAAAATTGCCCAACCATGCCAACGTCAAGGTCAAAATGTCTACAACTATGGTACCATCAGCATGATCAGAAAGCTCTCATCACAAGAAAGTCACATACCAAAAATGTACACAATATCACTAAACAATTTAATTCTATAAGCAAGGTTTAAGTTTTTAAAAAAATGCCCTCAGGCCAAGGTCAAGGTGTCTACAAATATGGTACCATTAGAGAGCTCTCATCAAAAGAACATCACATACCAAATATGAACACCCTACCACTAAACAACTTAATTCTAGAAGCAAAGTTAAAGTTTTTAAAAAATTGCCCTCAGGGCAAGGTCAAGGTAAAAATATCTACATTTATGGTACCACAAGAAAGCTCTCATCATAAGGAAGTTACACACAAAATATAAACACCCTACCATTAAAGGCCTACCTTCTAGAGGCAAGGTTAAAGTTTTTTTAAAAATTGCCCTCAGGGCAAGGTCAAGGTCAAAATGTCTACAAGAATAGTACCAGAAAAAAGCTCTCATCATAAGGAAGTTACATACAATGTACAAAATATGAACACCCTACCACTAAAATAGGAAAAAGAAGGGAAACGGGGAATGTGTCAAAGAAACAACGACCCAAAGGGGAGTAATAACAACTCAAAGCCACCATGAGATCTTCAATGAACGGTGAGGAAACCCCACACCCAACGGCAAGTTGGAGTTGGCCCCTAATTAAAGAGTAATCAAGCCTATGACAACTTCCATACAACATGTACAAGTACACATAAAAAGTTCACTTTTGACTTGAAAAATTAAAGTCGTTATTTCTGTTTATTTTTGTCGCTAATTAGGTTCAGTAGGATCATATATACTATTTGGAATGTTTTTTTTAACAGGGGCATATATAGAATTACGATTTTTTTGTCTTTTAAAAATGTTGCTTATGTCACTAATTTTTTGACGGACATTTGAAGGACAATGTGACATTAGGAACAAGAAAAATAGCATATCTTGCTTAATTCCTGAAATGTTAGAATACAAAATTGATTTAATGTTCTTTAATTGACATTGATTATTTCTAAAATTAACAAAGTCAAATTAAAGTAATTATTGCAGAAAACATTGTGTCTAACGTTACCCTTTGACGGAACATTTTGTGTCTAATGTCACCATTTGAGGGAATGTATCGTGTCTAATAACACCTTTTGACGGAACATATTGTGTCTAATGTCACACACTGACGGAACACATCACTAAAGGTTAATTTAAAGTCCTGTTATTAACTGTAACTAGAGCATGTCGAAACTGACGTTGTCGGAAGGGCCCCGCAATTTCGATCCTGAAATTCCATGCAAAAGTAAAATTGAGGTAAGTGTGGATTCACATTCTGTTTGACACAAATGTGTTGATACAGTAATTTGCTGGATA
>MJUU01046083.1:21791-39917 GCA_002080025.1 Modiolus philippinarum | reverse complement strand
AAAAAAAAAAAAAAAAAAAAAAAAACATTTTGCGTGTGGTAAATGTATGGTGGTACAGAGGTTGTAACTGTCTTGTGAGTTTTTGTGAGTTTTGTCCTTTATTACATAAATAGACAAACGGGCTTCTATTTGGAATTCTATAACTCTCTCCACTGGTCGCTTTCCAGATGGAGAATGAAAGCATGCACGTGGGAACGTGCAATATTCTTTGGGATTGGCTAGTCAGGCTGCGCACGCGCATCGTAGCAGAAGGAGATAACACTTTCATATCTTGTTCCGGTTATTCATAAAATTAGGATTCCATTGCACACACTTCGTGTGTTTATGAAATCTCGAATTTTTGTATTGGAAAGCCCACTATTTCCAAATATAATTAGCTCAGTGTGTATAATCCTGGAGGAAAGCTTATTGCACTGATTTTTTCCATAATAACAACTGAAACTATTGCTTGTCCAAATTCTGTGTTTAATTGTCAAAAATATTACATCTACATCTGCAACATGCCTTAGTCATTAAATAACAAACGCCAAAAATTTATGTTATACACCTATATAGGAGATTTATGTGCTTATCATGTTGAATATGTTAGTCATATAGGTTGGTTGCTTTATTACTGTACCATGACTATGTCGTCTAAAAAAATGAGCACAGGACACGAGTACAATACGGCTTACCTTATTATTTGCTATGAATAAATTATTCATTAGTTACCTTTTGCTGGATAATCAAATTCCGGGAAGATAATTGCCAATCCAATAGACTCATAGTAGTTCAAGACGTCCATAGCTTTCTTATTCAGTTTATATGTATATGTAATTATTTTCTTTACCCCCAACAGACGTTGTACTTCAAACCATTCTAGGAGAACCTCAGCTTTTGCTGAACCGTAGGCAATTTGACTACATATACCTATGTCAGATGAGCCACTTTTAATTTGTGGAATAGGACTGATGAAGTATTGTTTATATCTACTACATTTGTTTCCATTAGATGCTATGGAAACTCCTTCCAAACTTGATACTTTTTCCGTTAAATGACATGTAATTTGTGCACTACGAAGTGGAAGCGATGCAAAAAAATCAGTGGTTCTTCTAGCCGAAGAAGGTATGGATAGTATTGTCCCATTATTCAGGTAATAACAACACGTAGTTTGGTATACAGTCCCGTATGTCCAACCATTTACTAATATATCTTTCTTTCTGTTTTCTTCTCTCGTTATTGTAATATTATGACTATTAGAAATGTCATAAAATGAAGGTGGCAATTTGTCAACTATTATTGCAGAAAACAGAAACGTATTTGAATCTGCTGTTCTTATATATGACAACCCTTTACGAGGATTCCTTTTCTCTATCGATAATTTGATATTACTTGAACTTTCTTTTGTTGTGCCGTAAAAGGGTATAGATTTCCCTATTGGCATTTTCCTGTCTCTTTTGAATCCGTTCTGAAAATATGTTGAGTTCAGTTGATTATAAAGGAGCCATACAATGGCTACACTGCCACATAAACACAAACACAGGTTGAAACAGAGTGTCAGTCTTCCCAAACACATAATGTCGTCTTATTTCACATCGTTTTTGCACCCTACAAAGTAAGATTTAAAGATATACATAATTCTTAATAAATTAATTCCGCTAATTAATTGAGGCTTCTTTACGATCTTTCAATTTCTAAATTAGTCTTGAATTGAGGTTTCGTGAGGTAAAAATGTGGTTGCATCCTGGACAAGTTTAAAGAACTATAAATAATGAGTCTGTTGGACTATGAATTTGATTATCGAGCAAACAAAGGACCATTCTATTTATATTTAATGCAATTCAATATACAATGAAGCAGAAACGTTAAGTTGAGTTTGATTAAAAAGCTGTTATTTTTAACAAGAGTAATTCTCTCTAAATATCACTTTTCAGAAGATTTAAAAATAAACACCGAAATTATTGAAATTTCAAAAAAAAATCCGGTGAATTTAAACCTGCTTTGTGTTTTTGTCAGTTGGACTTTGGCTCTTGACAATTCTGTTCGGTAATTTTGTTATTTCCCTTTCTGTAGAACAATCATGTATCTCCAGTGGATATCAATTCAACATCATCAAAGGCCCAAACCAAAACGAGCATACAAATTAACATACAGCCAATATGACATGAGATAGGATTAAAATCAACCTAGGGGAGAACATTACGTATTAACATAAAAAAAACTCACCATCAATAAAATTGAAAGATGACAAATGCAGCAGAGATAAATATCATAAAACCGATTTGTTTACGAAAACCAAACATCCAAGAAGGCAAATTTAATGGCTGCTACATTAAAATCTAAGTTGTGGTTGTTTTGATCAATTATTTCTTTTGTAGAATTCTGCTCCCTAAAACTTAGATAAGTTTTAATCATTTCAAGACTAAAGGTTGGTTAAAATATGCTTAAGATGACGGTTATATCAAAATGTCCGAAGATAATTGTCAAAGTCTAAAATCCAAGGGGACAAAAGTCAAAACATGTTAGAACCCACCTCAATGTCATGACTTGTACAGGCATTTAAAAAATAAGAAATAGTGGGTGATACCAGTTTTATGGCGCCCAAAATGTCCCATTTTATGGCCGTATTGTCCCGTAGCAGTTCAAGAGCAAAAGAAATATCCATCCCAGTACTCAACTAGAAAAACTGTGAGCAAAACTCATTAATAAATATTCCTTGCCCCCATTTGATTCCCTAAATTAAAAATCAATCAAATCAAATTCTGAAATAGGAGGTGCACATGTAATGGCTAAGTACCTGTTTTTCTATGGTAAGCCGCAAAAATCACTCCAATCAAATTCTGAAATAAAAGGTGCATATCTACACCATGTCATGAGGACTGCATTAAAGTTTCATGAAAATCCGTTCAATGATTCAGGAGGAGTAGCGGATGAGAGATGGGTACCCACTTGTAATGTAATGACTATGTCCATGTTTTGCTATTGGAAACCAAATCAAATTCTGAAATAGGAGGTCCATATCTACATTAAATAATAAAGACTGTGTTTAAGTTTCTTGAAACTCTATTCAGTTGTACAGGGGGAGTCGCGGATAAGAGATTGGTACCCACTATTAATGTAATTGTTTAGTCCATGTTTTGATGTGGGAAGCCCCAAAAAATCAATCAAATCAAGTTCTGAAATAGAAGGTGCACATCTACCTTATATCATAAAGACTGTGTTAAAGTTTCATAATTTTTTTTCACTGCTTCAGGAGGAGTAGCGGATAAAAAATGGGTACCCTCAGGTGTAACGGACGAACAGACGGACAAACCCATTCCTATATACCCCCAGTTTTAAAGCGGGGGTATACTAAAAATTGAATCTAGATAAAAGTTCGGATATTGAAATCAACGTCCCAAAAAGAGACGAATTATGGGAAAATGTTTCTACAAACCTTGTTTCAAAAATATCACATCTTCATTTCCTCAAAAATCTACAAATACCGACGTGAAATACATATTTGTTAGAACAGGGGTAAATCTGATGTCCTCTTGCATAATAAAAATGATTCTTAAATTCAGTAGACGATTGGTGTGTGTATTATAATATTTTGATACAAAATACAAAATGATAGTAAAAAATTGAATATAAAGATGCTAAATTTTCCTTATATGACAATACAAATGTTGCAGGTTAAAATTTCCTCTGCATGCCATTCATTGTAAATAGTAAAGTTATATGGAGTTAGTAGTATACCTGTATTGGGTTTTATTCGTATGTTTACTAAACTATAGGAAAACGGGACAGATAAAGGGGAGGTTTAGGTACCCATAAACCGGTTTAACCCTACCTCTGGGTTTTGCTAGTGCGGTACCAAGTCCGGCTGCCCCGAGTTCTTGTACTTCCCTAGCATATTGTGGCATGTAATTATAATTTTCAGTAGGTGTTTCCTCTTTTCCCTTTTATTTCATACAATTTATATGTCTTATATGGAAATACATTTAAATATAAAGTTTACCTTGAGAAATTGACTGTCTACGGAACCAATGTTGACTCTATTTATGCTGCAACGGTTATATCCTCCCTTGTATTATTAACTCACCAAAACATGATTATGTCCTGTCATAATGAAAATGTTATGACAATGTATTTTATATTATAGAGATTGTATCATCATAACAATATTTTTCTAGAATTTACTTCTGCGATTCAACATTTATTTTTCAATTATTCACAACTGTGCACAGATGTTCTCCTTCAAAAACAAACTAAAGAAGTGAATGTTTTTTTTACATTCTGATTTAATTGGACAATTGAGTATTATAATCAATGTATTTGATACTACAGCCTGAGTCTGAATGTACTCTAGTGTCATCGGTGCGTTTATCACGATAATTTCCGATATGCAGTACAATAACTGAACATATTAAACCAGAGGCTCAGCCTGTATCGCTCACCTGGTAAAAATACTTGCATTCTTAAGGTGACTAACAAATGGACTGCTTATTTCAAGATCAAATATTCTAGAGTTATATGTTTTATTATACCCCACGCAACAAAGTTGCGGAAGGTACATAGTTTTTGACTGGTCCGTCACTCCGTCCATCAGTCCGTTCGTCTGTCCGTCCGCCTGTTATCAAGTGGGTATACCATTCGTCCGGATAACTTCGCCTACAGTTTTTGAGAAAGGAAGTTTTTATTTTGCAGGCTGATTGTACACAAATCAACGATATGCATGGTACTTGGATTTTGAGTTTGGATAATTTTTCAGAACACTTCACATTGTTGAACTTAGTCATTTTATGCATTATATCGCATATAGGGTACAGCATTTGTCCACATAACTTCTCCTACATTTTACTAGTTAGGAAGTTTTTATTATGCCGGCTGATTGTGAACAAATAAAAAATGTGCATGCCACCTGGATTTTGATTTTTGATATTTTTTTTTAGAAAACTACACATTGTTGAACTTTGCCTTTTTTATACATTATATTGCATATAGGGTACATCATTTCAGATAACTCCTACAGTATTAAGGTAGGACCTTTGTATTTTGCAGACTATTTGTGTATATATCAAAGATGTGCATACTGCTGCTTGAATTTTTATTTGTGAGTATTTTTTACAATAAAATGCATTTTGCGTATTTTTTCCAAAAAATATACATGAACTCCTCACGGGAAGGGATCTTGATGGAAGCTGTATACTGAGGGTACATAACTTAATTTGTCAGTTGGTAATGGATCTTGAGCTGGCATGTCAGTTAACTGCTAGTAGTCTCTTGTGGTTTCATGTTTATGTCCGAATATTTAGTTCTCTCAGTTTCATTTCTCACAATTGACTCAGTCCTGTTGCCAACTGAATTTTACTGTTGTTACGATTGTTTCTTTATTCATCACATTGGCTGTAGGGGGAAGGTTTGGGCCCAATAAAACTAGTTTAACCCCGCCGCAGCAGATTTGCGCCTGTCCTAAGTCGGGAAATTTATTAAGCCAATGTGTGTCTTGTCTGTTTTCTAGTTAGTTCACGTTATGTCTATATGAGTCTAGGATGATGTTTATTTCGCTGAACTTGATTACTCTTTATTTAGGGGCCAACTCCGACCTGCCGTTGGGTGTGGGGTTTCCTCACCGTTCAGTGAAGATCTTATGGTTGCTTTGAGTTGTTATTACTCCCCTTTGGGTCGTTGTCTCTTTGACACATTCCCCGTTTCCATTCTTTTTCCTATTGTTGACCTTAGTCATTTTTGGCAAGATAATGCTTATAGGGTACATTATTTGTCTGTATAACTTCTCCTACAATTTTTAAGGTAGGAAGTTTTTGTTTCGCAGATTGATTGTGCATATATTGAAAATGTGCATACTACTTGGATTTTTTAAGGAAGTTGTGGAGGGTATATAGTTTTTGACAGGTCCGTCCGTCTGTCCGTCTGTCATCAAGTGGGTTCAAAATTTTTACCAGATAACTTCTACAGTTTTTGAAATAGGAAATTTTCATTTTGCAGGCTGATTGTGCACATATCAACTTGTATTTTGATTTTGGAAAATTTTTCAGAAAACTACACATTGATGAACTTAAGTCATTTTTATGCATTATATCACATATAGGGTTCATCATTTTTCCAGATAACTTCTCCTACAGTTTATTAGATAGGAGGTTTTTATAATGCGGGCTGATTGTACACATATCAAAGAGGTGCATGCTACTTGGATTTTTAATTTTGATATTTTTCAGAAAACGACACATCGTTGAACTAAGTCATTTTTAGGCAAGACAATACTTATGGAGTACATCAATTGTCCGGATAACTTCTCCTACAGTTATTAAGGTAGAAAGTTTTTATTTTGCAGTTTGATTGTGCAAATATTGAAAATGTGCATACTACTTGGATTTTGATTTTTGCAGATTTTTCACAAAAAAATGCATTTGTTGAATTTAGCCATTTTTAGGTGAGGTAATGCAAATAGGGTACACCATTTGCCCTAATAAATCCTCCTACAATTTTTTGCGATATTTTACAGAATGATTGTGCAAACTACTTTGATTTCTGTTTTTGAAAATGTTTAGATAATGCAGAATTATCTTATATGTAGGGGCGTGGGGTATGTGAGCTTGCTCACTAATGTTCTTTGAATCAATGATTGTTTTTACATTTGGCCCTACGCTCATCTATGTACCCCACTTGAGTGGCTATGTTTTCGTACGGATCAGTAAAACTAGTGACCTTAATATATGTAGATTTCCCATCCGTTTGCACTCAAATTGCCATGTATTATATCTGAGAAACTGACCTTTTCCAAAACTTTTAACTTGGTGACTGGGTCCTGAAATTGAAGTCAATGAGAAAATCTATACGACAGACTAAAATGTGTTATGCAAGACCAAGCTACGTACCGAATATCACTGTTCTTCAAGGTATTAAAAGTACCTGAGAAGATTTATTGGAGTATTTTGTAATTTTTCTCTCTTAAACTCTTGATTTCAATTGTTCATTCAAACAAATAAATAAAAAATGCTTAATATTTGCATGTACTTTTTATTTAGATATGTGACCTCAGCCGACCGACTCAATTCAAAACGAATACCACCGACCACGTTATGATTTTTGTGTTTTCTTGCAATTTTGTATGTTTTTCTGTCTTAAATCATGATTTCATTTTGTTCAATTACAATAAATAAAAAAAAAATAAACAATGTGTGTTTGAATTTGTTTATAGATGCAAGTCCACGCAATGTATATCACGACCGACCATCCATCTTAACCAACACCGCCGACCACCTTGTAAATAATATTTCCCAATTTATATTTAAAAAAAGTCATTGATTTGATCAATGGACTTTTACAAGCGGGCGCCGATCTTCATTTGCGTATTTAGAACTGAATTATAAATATTATAAAAGTTTCTATATAAATGAAATAAGATAATAGTACATATCAAGCATCTGTGTTTAATTTTTAGTGGACAATTTATGGTTTTTAAGTGGTCGGCGGTGGTCGGTGGTTTATACATCAATTAACTGCATTTAGTAAAAAGTTTACGCCATTGACAACCAACTTTGTACCCCAAATTCTCGATTCCCACGACTGCTGTCACGGGCGAGATTAAAATCAAGCAATCTTGGTGAAGGTCCTTAAATAAATATTTCTGTAAGTTTGGTTCAATTTGCTTCAGTGGCTTTAGAGGAGATACAGTGGGGTGCAGACATAACCTCTCATAAAGTTAACTTGAAGCAGTCATAAAAGCTCCTCTAAGTTAACTTAGAACATCTATCAAGTCTGCTCTAGAACAGCTCTAAGTCTGCTCTAGAATTAAAAGGTAAAATTAAACAAAATATCTAAAATAACCAAAACGGGTTGAAAGGAAAGTGTGCCCAACTTTTCGGCCAGTACGGCCTTCTTCTAGGGGCAACCGGGACAGAAAAATGGAAAAAGGTGTAGAGGATACAAGAGAAGACTACTGACTAACGTGTAACGGAAATCACATATTTTTGTTTAATTTTACCTTTTAATTGTGGCCTACCTTACCATTTTTACTTTGTTTATTTACATTAATTTGTGGTCATTGCACAACATATATTTTTATTTTTATATACTCATATATAAGTTACATTGATATGTTTTGTCTTACAATAAATAATCGGTTATACAAATTAAAATTCTATTTTTCCGGGCTGCACAACAATATTAAAACAGGTTCATTTGTTCAATAACTTTCGGATATAAGAAGTCATTCATCTCATTATCATATATATCAATGCACAGATGTTGCTAGGAAAAATATTGCTTAATCGATGTTTTTTTTCAAGTTATTGTTAATAAAATAATTGATTGATTATTTTGATAATTTTAGCCACAATCTTCATGCACGTTAAACCTTGAACAGCTACAGTACAATACAGTACAATAATGACGGACGTACATATAAGATATTCAATCTCATTATAAAAAGATATGATATTTATGGATTATTACATGGTATTTTTTATATCACAGCCTCAGGCTCCAGGGGTGATTTTTTGACAGAGGGCTGATGAAGGATTTGATATGAAAATGACATGAAATGATATTTTTATCATATACTTCAACGGTAAAAGAAATTTTCTGTCAAAAATATATACTCTTGGTCATAAATATGGAATATTCGTATTTTCTGAGCCAATATTTGAAGTTTGGAAGCATCATGCACAAAAGTGTGTTGATGAAAGAAAGTATAATATTTTTGTTTTAAACATTGTTTCCTTACTGCGAACTGTAATAGTCTCTAATTCTACGAATCTGTCAACAACTACTTTAACACGTTCTGAAACCTACATTTTTGAAAATTGGACATGTTGTAAATCAAATATTGGGTGTACATAATTTCCTCTAAAAATACAAATTTTCGATGCCCATCATCTACAAGAATGATGTAAGAGATGAAGCGATTTTTAAAGTTTAATTTCAATTTTTGAAAACAAACAAACCTTAAATATCTCAGGCATTCTCAGCAAAATATTGTCCATATTTATGACCAAGAGTTTATACTTATAAAATGCAGTATTGGTATTTTGTCATTATCTTTGTTTGATATTACGATATCGTGTGCAATGTTTATCGTTTTTATATTTCAGCTGATTTTTTTTTATGTATATGATAAAATAGATATTTCATGTCGTTTCTCATATCACATCCTTCATCAGCCCTCGGTCATAAAATCATCCTGTGAGCCTGACGGCCCTCTGGCTGATGTTAGGACCTTGGGCAGATACAGGGTGTCATATGAAAAATGGCATGTAATCATCTATAAATATTAATAACATGGCTATCATTCCGAGACAATTACCGTGCTGTTATGGAAAAGGCAATAATTATATACTTCCAATTAGGAGTTATCATCAAACCTGGGCTTATATTGCTTTTTCAGGACGAGGCAGTCTAATATGGCCATATCAGACTAGGTATATTGGTACATGTATGAACTGTTAACTTCCGACTATACTATATATGCAAAACAAAACATATCTTTGCTGAGTATGTTATAATTAAATAATAGCTAATGAAAAAGTGGTCATTATTGTGAAATCAAGACTGGTATTGACTGAGATTTAAGTAAATACCACTGTCCCAAAGTCTTTATTTAACGATAATTACACATTTTTCATTACGTATTGTTTTGTATTTCATTGAGGAAACAATAGCATTTATGCACATTCTGTCATCTATTTATAAAAAATGTCAAGCGGGCATTTCCATATGATAATGCCGGGCATTAACACACGGTATTGCTGATTGTGATTTCAAAATTACGTCTTTAGTTTTAAAAGGAATATGATGCATGATTAATAGTGTGTCGGTGGCTTGTACATCTCAATCAATAAAAATGTAATTGTCTCTCGTGTTTTAACGATAAATTTTTAAATGCAATTTAGGTACTAGTATAACATTCATCAGACAACAAAACCGTTTGAAAATTAATATGTCATTTTAATGTTTATAAAAATATGACAGAATGTGCATAAATGCTATTGTTTCCTCATTGGAATACAAAACTATAGGTAATGGAAAATGGGTAATTATCGTGAAATAAAGACTGCCTTTTACTTAAATCTCAGTCAATACCACTCTCCCCTTGGCAGTCTTAATATCACGATAATGACCACTTTGTCATTAGCTATTATATACAGATTAATACATGGGCATTTCCATATTGGCCTGGTTATCATCCCGAGGCACCCATATTGGCCCGAGACGAAGTCGAGGGACAATGTGGGTCGAGGGATGATAATCAGGTCAATATGGAAATGCACATGTATTAAACTTTTTATTACATACTTCCGACGTTTAGAAATGCCAGGCCGATATGAACCGGAAGTCGTTTATTTGCCCAGGCCAATATGGACCGGAAGTAGTTTATTTTGTCTGAGATGCACGAGGAGCATAAAATAACCTATTATTTTCCCGGGGTGTGAAAATATGGACAGTTTACTTCCGCTCATATTGATCATGCAAAAAATGCTTTTATTTCTACTAAGTATGTAATAAATAATTATAATATACTCAGCAAAAATATGTCTTGTTTTGCATATATACAGACATAACCTCTAACATGTCATAGAATCCTGACTGCTCTGACCTGTCATAGAGCACTGACTGCTCTGACAAGTCATAGAGTCCTGACCGCTCTAACCTGTAATAGAATCCTGACCGCTCTAATTAGTTGTAAAGCTCTAAAACAATACAAGAACTGAAAATTTAATACAGCGATGGATACGTCCCACATTTACGAAAGCCGAGAAGGGACATCGTTTTGAGGAATTCTGAATTCGGAATACAGAATGCAGAATTAAAAATATGTTACAGTTAACCAGGTGATGCAGCTAAACAAATATTCATTTTTAATGTCACGTTCATTCTGATGAATGCATGATAATTTCGGTGTCCTTGTAATTGGTCGGATTACTTGGGGGAGGGGGTAATTTCCTATATAAAGGTAGGTACGGATGTGCGGTCCAAAAGGGGCCTTTTTCAGGTCTATACATATGACAAGGTTTAGAAATATCTGAATAAATATTTCAATAGGTCTGAATTTCACTTCGGAGATATCATAAGGTTGCAAATTTCAACATCCAATATATAAGAGCAAAATTAATATTTAGATTAGTAAAATGACATTATCCATATGATCTTTACACTTTACATTAATATGAATACATGTAGGTTGCAAAATTCCATAAAATATATGAAAGGGTCTCCCTTTTCACCTCGGCAAAATATATAAATAGGGTTGGTTTAAATTTAAATTTACTGTCTGCCCACCGTACCAAAATATATGTTCAGTGATCACCCCGTTGGGAAGGGGGTGCCATACGGGGATATAGACAGATAATTGGACTCATAACTGAGGATATCACATTTCTTTTCATATCAGTAAAAATTTATTCCTTTTTATTAGTTGAAATCATTCCACGTGGTATATATTGATGCATGTTAAAATGTCAAGCGGGTATTATTATGAGAAAATGTTGGGCATTATCCTTCGGTATTGCCTGATTGTGATTGTGGTTTAATGTATCCAGTTTCAAAACCATTATGATGATTGTTTAATATTTTGTCGGTGGCTTTTACATCTTAAACGCTCAAAACTGCAATAAAGTTTAAAATGCAATGTAGGGATAACATTCATAAAACAATAAAGTTTACGGAATGTGAAAATATATCATGGTTCCTCAATGAAATACAAATAATAAAAAGTGGTAATTATCGTGAAATTAAGACCGCCCTTGGGACAGTTGTATTGACTTCGATGCAGATAATGGCCACTTCGAACGTTTTGGCTTGTGGTTTTGACATGTGTTTTGCTCATTATTACAAGAAAGACGTCTGTTCTGCAACCATCAAATAAATGTAAGGACATAGAAAAACATTTATAGTTACAAACTATAATAAGGGATAAAAACTCGAAAGTATCGATTAGGAAGAATATTTAATTGCCCTTTTACACCCGTTATCAGTTTATACAGCTTATATAGACACATGTGAATTCCCGTTTGATGTTGAATATTGTTTATTTCAATAATACTGCTGATTTCAATAAATTTAACACTCTCAGAATATGGAATTAATTTACCACACTCATAACATGGAATTAATTTACCACACTCATAACATGTTTTTTAAGCGCAAGGATTTTTCAGTTGGCCTATCACATCTTTAGAGACCAACCTTAAAATACTGTTAAAACGAATCCCACAAACCACTACAAAACATTCATTTTCTTTCCCCTTACAAGATTATGTGCATACATTTTGTTGTAACACAAGAAAAAAAAAAAAATCATAATCGAGGTATGTGCAAGGCGTAAGCTGGTTATGGTGTTGGCAATGATCAAAATCCTGTATAAACAAAGTAAAAATAGTAAAAATAAGCTACAATTTATAAGGTAAAAGAGACAAAATATACAGAATAAAAAATGGAAAAGAGCTAATCAAGAAATGAAAGGAACAGAATGAATGGCCCAAATTTTTAACTTTCTTCTCTTCAATTATTACCGAAAAGACCTGCAAGAACGAGAGAAAGCAAATCAACTGACGTGCCTCCCACTTTCGAGTTAATTGGTGGGTCTCTTACCTAGCAATCTTTGCCTTTAATGACGCTTTGTTGATGTTCAACAAAACGATCACACAATCTTCAAATTTCTCGCTCACGTAGATCACCTTACATGTTTAAAACCAACAGCATACATTGCATATCGAGGAGTAAAGCTCTTGGAATAGGGAGCAAATCTTGGAAAACATCGTAGTTGTGTTTATCTTAGAAAACTATCGATTTCAGTTGCGAACAATTTTTTGATAGCTCCGTTATGAGTTTTGTTTTAGAAACAAACGGACCCAGTCATTAGTGTTTCACATCCTCTTCTCCATAGCCTTATGTCTGGTCTCTCAGGAAACTTAAGTGATAGCTCGATCCAAAAATTTGCTGGGATAGCCTTTATAAACAAAAATAAGTAATAGTCGGCGTCTGTCGGTTTGTAAAACACTGAAGTTGAAATTAGCCCATCCTTACTTGTACAACTAAAAGACTGTCTTGGGTAATATTGCAGGTGAATTTGACAGCTGGATGGTACGAGGACACATAGTCAGTGAAAGACTTGTGGTCATCTTACGTGTCAGAGGACACCCAGAAAACATCGCTCCGACAAACCGAAGACATCATCAATGTTACTTTTATAAAGTTTCTGGGATATGAGTTCTTTAAATTCATTATTTTCTCAAGGTAGCAAACAAATAGACAAGAAATGTTAGGGCATACTTTTTTCCTATCACAAAGCCATTGGACTGAATGTAATATTACATATAAACTGGAATTTTTAAAGGTTCAGGCAAGTTTAGCGAGGCTTTTTTTAATAAAAGGATTTGGCGTTCTGTTTAAAAGTGTTTTAAAACCATAGCACAATTGTTGGGATCTAGTGTATAAGAAAGTGGCATCCATAGTGAATAGTCTAAATTCAGCATTTTCAGGGCGAAAAAAATAAGCATGTTGAAATCATGCGTAGTCATCTTGATATATTTAGGTAGATTCTCCACAATTGGATAAAACCTCGTGGGAAAAACTAGAACGTTGCTAAAAATAGAACATATGGCAACTTGTTTTCTTATCAATCTATCTGTCTACCAGGATTCCAAAGTAGGGTAATTTAAGGAGCATACATGTACACAAGCGTGATGTTCTGGTCTGGTAGATACCACTTGTCTATGGATGTCTTGATGACGCCTCCTCCTTAATCTATATCTGTCAGATTGAAAAGAAAACAAGTTGCCATATGTTCTATTTTTAGCAACGTTTACCCTGTTCTCATCGGACACAACTCCGGTAATGATTCGGGCTAAATTGGCCCAGCAGTTTCAGAGAAGAATTTTCGTTGGAAAAAAAGCGAACAAAGAACAGACAATAATAATTATTCTATTGTTTTGACTATGATAATCATCTCATCGATTTGTACTTGGCCAAAATTGTTTCTTAAGCATGAACTTTTGTCGGCGATGGACATTTGCGCAAAAAAATTGAGGACAATTACGCAATTGAAAAAGAGGACATTTGCGCAAACGAAAAGTGGACATTTGCGCAAACGATAACTGACTTCTTTCAAATATTGAGCAAATCTTTATTCAAAATATTTTTATATGACCTCTTCTGTTATCTGGACTTTGTCTGGTGCATCTGCCATGATGTCTTCCACAAATCAATTCTTTACTTCTTTTGACGACAGACATCGAAGTCTATAGCAAAGATCGAATATTTTACCGATATCACACTCCCATTCTGCGTACTCTTTGCTGAGATCGAGTGATTAGTAAAATATGAACAAGTGGCACGTAACTGCCATTTTTATATCAATGAATAGTACAAAGTTGCTTTAAAAACCTCGGAGCAAATATAATAGTTCCGACCATAAATATATCTAAGGTAAAATAAGTATTATTATCATCCTTCCCCATGCTTATATCAGGCTGCAGAGCCGTATTTGGTTGAACCGGATATATCAGAGGTTGACCTGGATATATCAAGGGATTCTCCCAAAGTTTCAAAGGCAATAACTTTATTTCAAGGTTTCAAACGAAATCAAATTTGTAAAAATAAACATCTATTTCATTTGCTTTTTCCGATTAGGTATTCAGAACAGAATCATGATTACACAAATAGATAAACTAGATGCCAGAAAAATTGTAGAAATTAGGTCGTTGATATATCCTGCAGAGCTTTGACGTTTTCAAAACAACGGCAGTAGAATACCGAAGGAACAAAGCACAAGATTACACAAATCGAAGTCCAGAGACAAGGCAAAGGCAAGAACACCAGAAGACGGAAGACCAAAGAAACCACATGCCCACAAAACACACGAACATTACATATACAACACAAAACACTAAAGCACTAACAGTGCGAACTCTCAATAAACAAGAGTGATATCAGGTACTCCGGAAGGGTAAGCCTGTCCTGCTCTGTATACAGCACCCGTCACATGGTCAGTGAGGCATATGTTTTGAAAGATCTGTTAGGTTACTGTTTGGTTATTGTCATTTTCTAACCCCTGAGACAAAACCAAGTGAGAGCAATGGTACGTGTAACTTCTCTAACCCTCAAACAGTACCAAGGTGAAATTTTGAAAAGCTTTTGTAATCATTTTAGTATTCAAACATGGACAAGGACCAATCGGTACCACAAACATCACTGACGAAGACAAAACTAAAATTTAACAAGACAACACTGAAAACTAAAACACAGACAGTGTGAACTCCCACAAAAACCGAGAGCGACATCAGGTGGTCCGTCAAATTATGACGTCATAAAAGCTCCAAGGAACGATAGAATGTCGTAACAACCAAAGGTTGCTGCAAAATTCAAAATCGACATTATTTAGAGTATTTAGGTCAAAATATTCACCCAGTTACAAAACCTTTGCCAATAAAATGATAAAAGACTACAAAACATATTTTTAAGCTGAAAATTGCTGAAAAGGCGAGAATGGCATGCATGTCGAATTTCCCGCGAAACTTTGGGAGAATTTGAAAAGTCAGTTCAATAATTACAAATCTAAAATGCAAAATAAAGGATGATAAACAAGTTATCGGGATTTTGACAGATGATGTATTGTAAAATATCACCCCGCTCGCCAGAATATGAAGCTTGGGGCTCGTTTGCTACGCTCACTCGCCCCTGTGCTTCATATTCTGGCTCACGGGTTGATATAGCTAGCTGTCAAGAGCCCGATAACATATACTTATTTAAGAATTATAACATAAATATTTTCAATATTTGCTTAATAAAACTTATTTGCGCAAACGGCTTTTAACTGACAACAGGTAACTAAAAAATCTCTTGCGCAAACGTCTACTTTTCATTTGCGCAACTGTCCACGTTTTATTTGCGCAAATGTCCTTCTGTTTTCAGTCAGATTAATTTAAACGAATGTCCATCGCCCATTTTTGTGAATTGATCCTCGTTTTCTAAAGTATTCATTTACATGGAGTGAATTTAATTTTCTCTGGGTATAATTTTTCGATATTTATATAATGAAACCATTTAAATTAAATATCGCGTTGAAAAAAGGAAATCCGGACTGTGAAAGTTCTTTATGACAAAATAGTCTACTTTATATCCTGTTTTCCCGCAATTTTCTTTGGTAATGTGCAACACATTGGTCATGGCCTGCCTTAGTTGGCTTCTGTGTTTGTTAACGTTAATTGCATATAAATGAAGTAAAATGTCGCTGATATAATACATAAGTACAAAATCACTTATTACTGATTTAGATTTGTGCTATTGAACTTGATCATCGGCAAGTCCCCTACAGATTATAAGAATTACCCCATCCCCCTCTTGACAAAGGTATACATTATACGTAATTTTTATGCCTAATTTAATTCTTAATATAAAACTTCTACATGCACAAGAGACCGATGAAGACAATTCAACCTAGAGGGGTGTTTTTAATATGCAATAATTAATTTCATGATTAATAGGTTCTTGTTCGCGTCAGATGCTGTGTAGTAAATGAGAGGGTCCTGAAGAGGTCCCCTTTCCCTGTTACCACGCTACTAAATTTGTGTAACGCTTGGTTACTTTTTTGCTTTCAAATACAGGTCAACGTACATGTATCACGCACTTTCACGAATTTATACCACAAGAAAAGAATTTTTCATTGATCACGCTAAGACGCCTCCCCTAAGTCTCTTGAATTTAATCAATATACGTTTTATTTGTTATACCATATAAAATACTTGAACAGAATGTAAAAAATGCATCTTTTGCAATAGATATTGTAAATACCAATTTTTGTCAAAGTCATGAACTTTTCACCCAATTCCTTGAAAACTAGCGATTCTATTCCAGTTTTGGAGGATGAAATATGGAATATATTCCTGTTCAGTCAACATATTTTTCTCTTTTTTTCATGTTTTATTTTCGAAATACAAAATATAAACAAAAAGTCTTTATGTCAAAAAATGTCGTTGTCTTTTTTTTTATTTGAAATATTTAATTGTTCAAATAAAGGTCTTGAGGACATAGTAAAAGACATCTTTGTAAAAAAATGAGACCACTAAAAATATTTTGTCGAGGATTTAAATAATGAGAATTATTGAATTAATATAAATTCAAAATATGTATCCATGTATTCATTATAACAAATGTTTTTCACACAATATAATTCCCCTTTTCACAACTGTGTTCTCCTTTTTGCAGAAGGATACATGTACCATGGCCCGTCTTTTAAAACAGTTTTCGAACAGGTACGATTTTCAAATATTAGTAACTTGGAAAATTTTTAATTTTTGCTTAATTCCATGACCGAAAAGTGGTCACACGCACTTTCTTTAATTAAGTTTCGAAGCTGCTTCTACTTCTGCTGTGACGTTTATAATAAAAAAAAAAACTTTATACGTATCAAACTGTAACAAAGAATGCTGGATCAATTTAACATGTAAATAATATGTTGCTATATATAACAATTGTAATAAATAGCATGTATCTTTATTTTTAAGGGATCACGATCAGGACCCTGAACTTATTTAAATTTATTTTTACCTAGAATGACAATAAAAGAATGGTGGTTTTACTCACACACTGTAAGTGTGTATTGACGCAATGAAACAATGCCAATAGAAATTTGAAATAAATCACCGTTACAATATGGATAAAACAATCACTGTAATAATTTGTCTACACCAAGCGTGAATAATATATAGAATTACTGATAGGTTATCTTCTTTTGAAAAAAAAAAGAAAAACCGAAATGTACATTACTTGCAAAATATCTAGTTTTTTTTATATCTTCGGTCAATATTTTAATGTCCATTCAAACAAATGCAAATTAATCTACTCGTTAGGAACTGTGAGGGGTTTTTTTCAAGAGGAAAGGGATATTTATTTGCTTTGAAATACAAATTCGAAATCTATAATAAAAATTTTACGTACACTATAATGCACATTCATTTTCGTGAATACTTAACAGAATTATAATCATATCCCCCGAGTACCCCAATAACTTTATTTCTATTGCATTCCCATCTATCAATCTAATGAAATACTTAATGTTCCCTCCAGTAATTGACCTTTCAGTATTATAAACACATAATTAAATGTTTAATTGCACCATACCTTAGTAAAGGCGGGAAATAGATAAGA
>MJUU01046083.1:0-21626 GCA_002080025.1 Modiolus philippinarum | reverse complement strand
TAAATAAAATATCCTGCAAACAGCCACAAACATCAAATATTAGAAGAGGTGCATATTTCATTTTCACGTTAAAATGATGCACCCACAATACTACAACTTGTTGTAATTTAACCTTAAATATATAAGAAAAAGCAGATTTTCTTCATTCGCTATTATATCGATGCCCGCAATACTTCAACTTTCTGTAATTTAACCTAAAATATATAAGAAAAAAAAGATTTTCTTCATTCGATATTATATCGATGCCCGCAATACTTCAACTTGCTAAAATTTAACCTAAAATATATAACAAAAGGCAGATTTTCTTAATTCGATATTATACCAATGCCCCAAATACCTCAACTTTCCGAAATTTAACCTAAAATATATAAGAAAAAGCAGATTTTCTTCATTCGATACTATATCGATATTATATCGATGCCCGCAATACTATAACTTGCTGAAATTTAACCTAAAATATATAAGAAAAAGCTGATTTTCTTCATTTGATATTATATCGATGGTCCAGATACTCCAACTTTCTGTAATTTAATCTAAAATATATAAGAAAAAGCAGATTTTCTTCATTCGATATTATATCGATGCCCGCAATACTTCAACTTGCTGTAATTTAATCTAAAATATATGAGAAAAGGCAGATTTTCTTCATTCCATATTATATCGATGCCCGCAATCCTTCATCTTTCTGTAATTTAACCTAAAATAAATCAGAAAAGGCAGATTTATATCGATGCCCGCAATACTCCAACTTTCTGTAATTTAACCTTAAATATATAACAAGAGGCAGATTTTCTTCATTATCCCCGCACTTTTCTGAAGAAAATGCGGGGATATTGTTTTGGTCCCGTTCGTCCGACCGTCCGTCTGTCCGTCTTTAACAATAAAATCTGAATATAAAAGCCAAAATCAGCTAAAGACAGAGATGTATTAATGCAAGAAGCAGATATTCCTTAGTTTCATACAGAAAATAAAAGTGAAGACATTCTTGTTTGTTAAATTTGTATCGTTTGCAGTAACCTCGGTATTTAGTTATTTGAAAGATACTTTAAAAATTTGCGTGACAATTAAACCATTCATACTTTTTTAATCGCTGTGAAAGCAAATGCACGCAGAGACTTGTGGAAAGTACAATAAGAAACCATCGTCCCCATACGACGCCCAACATTTAAACCAAGTACAATGATCCACCTATCTCAAGATGGATGTCTTTCTTTTATTTCTCCAGATAAGCTTTGAAAAAATACTAGGTATCTTAAAATGTTAAGCTTTTTCTAAAAAAATATTATAAATATTTTCCTGCAAGAATTCTCTTCTTTTTTGCGAAATCGTATTGAAAAGGTAATAGAACTCGAGACAGGTAGTGGTAAATGGTTCCATTATCTGAAACCATAAAAACAAATAGTTAAAAAAGAGTTGTCGCCGAATGGCGACCAATTACATGTATACCCCCGCTCATTGGCCCCTTAATCAGTATGTTAAGTGCAAATTTAAGTGTTTGTGTGCCAATAAAACTGTTGACATAGAATAAGTTTGGACACAAATTGATATAATCCTCAAGAAAATATAACACTGCAGAGAAATCTTTGACCAAAAAAAAAAAAAAAAAAAAAATACAATATAATGCTACAAATGTAAAACATTAACATAGTTGGTAACCAGAAAGTAGTATGCTGACAGTTCTGAAAACACATCCCACAATATGGCATAATTATACAAAGCGTCTGACAAAATTTCTTTTTTGTACTTTACGCCGTTGCTGAGATAAATATGACGAAAATTACTCTATTACGCTAGGAGTGTAAAAAATTGACTAAATCAGTAAACAGGAAGTAGTCTCCCAATTGGTCTAAAAACGCATCCCACAATATGGCATGAATATACAAAGCTTGTGACAAAATTTATGATCTGTGTCATATAACACTGCAGAGAAAACTTTGACAAAAATACTCTATAATGCTACAAGTGTCAAACTTAACTAAGTCGATAACCAGGAAGTAGTATCCCTATTGGTCTGAAAACGCATTCCACAATATGGCATGACTACTGTATACAAAGCTTGTGACAAAATTTCAGGTCTGTATTATATAACATTGCAGAGAAAACTTTGACCAAAAATACTCTATAATGCTACAAGTGTCAAAATTGACTAAGTCGGTAAATAGGAAGTAGTATCCTGATTGGTCTGAAAACACATCCTACAATATGGCATGACTAAACAAAGCTTGTGACAAATTTTCAGTTTTTGCACTTAAATTCCACTCAGCCAAAAAAATCTATTAAAACTAAAAGTCAAGAGATTTCTTCTTCTGCTAATTTTTTTTCAATAAATCCATAATATTCTAATACATTTACCTGTGCATCTCTCTTTTAGAATGCTCTTTGCTAAACATTTATTATATAATAAAATTACAAACAACGACAGTAGACTACCGAAAGGACCAAAGGAGTTTTTTTTAACAAAAATCGAAGTTAAAAGACATGGGAAAACGAGAACAATGAAAACAATGGAGTTATACTACTACAAAGCACAAAATTAAAAAAAAAACCACAACATTCAAAACATTCAAAACCAAGGCACTCACAGTGTGAAATCCCATGACACTGCAGACAGTGACTTCAGGTGCAGGAAGGGTAAGCATGTCGAGCTCTATCAAAGGCACCCGTCACACTGTAAGTCACACTGTAAGTGGGTCAATCTAGGAAAAAGTCAGATCGTTATAGTCAAATCCGCGAAGACGTGTCCGCTTTCATTTGGGACAATGATACATATCTTTCAATGATGCTTTGTTGACGGCCATATAATTTCTTAAGGGTGAAATTGTCATAGGCTGAACAAATCCCTGACTAAGCAGCTATTGGGACAGTGACTACGTGCTCGACAGTAGACACCTGCAAAAAGCACAAATGAAAGACAAGAGGCAAACAATGATAATGATAGAACTCGAGATAGCGGGATTTGGTACAGGTACTAGCAAAAGTTAGTGGTAGGTTAAACCGGTCCCTCGATACCAGGAGCTCTCCTTCCTCTATCCCCTTTTTCCTGTTATATAAAATCATACGAATTAAACCCGATACAGGTAGACTACTAACTATTGTATCCCGATCTTGATCAAGAACATAATAGGACAAAACGTAATTTAGATCGATTGGTCAAAGAGTGCTCGCCGCTTAATTGTCGGCTAGCTGACGGAATCTAGTTTGCTGATAAAACAATGTCGCTCATGGAAGAAAAATCAAATTCAGAACTTCTCGATTTTTTTTTTTTTTTTTTGTTAGAAGTCGTCATGTATTTCAGTAGACATCGACAGTATCAATGAGAGACCTTAATTTTGTAAAATCTTCAGGTCATTAGGTTCTAAGGCCAATTTAACGAATTCGTGTAGAATATCCAGCAATTTTCCATTATTACGTAAATAATGTAATTTACGCCGCAGATTTTCTGGATTTTTTTTATCATTTTCTTGCATTTTCAACAACATTTCCATAAAATCAATCATGACATGCACATTTAATTCAACTTGATGATAATTATTTTACATCACCACATAAATGTGTTTTGGACACCAGTTTTTTATGATTTTATTTGATTGCTCAAAATAGGCTACTTAAACAAGGGTATGTTAACCACAACTTGAAGTTATCCCTCAAGAAGTTTTATGGTTGACATCACAATCTTGTGGACCGCTATGGGATATCTGTTTCCCAGATGACAACAAATCTTTCCCTTTAAAGCTTAATTGTTGTTTCCCAGATGACAATAAAGCTTAATTGTTGTTTCCCAGATGACAATAAAGCTTAATTGTTGTTTCCTCTACCGGACATGTTCAACACGGCGGGTGTCTTACAAATGTATAAGAAGCAGGAGATGCCTACTCTACCGGTGCAACTGATCTCATCCATGGGTTTTTATTGGGTCTGTGTTGTTCATTTTTAGTGTGTGTGTCTTCGTTTTTCTTTTCTGTGCCGTACTCATGTTGTGTATCTGTTTCTTTGTTGTTTCTGATGATGCCGTTGTACTTGGATTATTCGTTTTGGATTGACGGTTCGGTTCTCACTTACCTTACTACTCTACCTTCTTCTGATAGACATGGTATCATACATAAATTTGCGATTATAAATCAACGGCAGTTGAAAACCGAAGGAACAAAGCAGTAGTAATCGTAAAAATCGAAGTCAATAGACACAATCAAAACGAGAACACAGACAATAACGACGTTAAGCAGCTACACAGAAATTAAAAACAACACTAAAAACAAAGTCACTCACAGCATCAATTCCCATGAAACTTAGGTGCAATCAGGTGCTCCGGAAGGCTAACGATATCCTGCTTAGTCACACTGAGTAATTTGTATATGCTGTTTCCTCTTACAGGCCGGGAAGTAGTTTACAAAAAATGTCTCCCCTGTAAATTTGTGACCTGTGACAAGGTGTGTGATGACATAGCAACGGTAAAGAAAAAAATCAAATTTCTGACACTTGCAGTATTTTAAACATTTCACATATGATGTATCTTATGCTTCAATAATCGATGTATGGTACAGATATATGAAAAATATACAATTGTCGTTGATTTATTGATAAAACATTGTTTTATCTTATAAAAACAAACTCTATCTAATAGTCAAAACTGCACGATAATAAAGGAAAAATCTAGCAACCCTCAAAGGGCATTGGCGGAAACAAAATTTAGATGTATGATTGGATATACAATTATGCATCGTATAAACAATATGAAATCGATTTCTGAATATGGTCTTTTTCAGGATCCCCTTTTTCAAGTTTTTAAGTAGGGAGAAAATGGACTTTACATTTTATTTTTAGCTCGTAAGTGATTTGTGTTCACTGTGAAATAAACATATGGGGCAATTAAAGGGGAACGTATTGCTTTTAGTATTTTCACTGCATTATTAGCATTGTTGTGGTTTGATATAGGGATGGTTACCATGCAGTATTAGTTCGATGTGATTTGTTGACAGTTTCGTTCTTATACGGAGCTGATTCCTTAAAGAAACCTCAGAAAGAATGAATAGGACATAAAATAAGATAGTTTCTTAACTTTTATTCTGTAGCAACGCTACATAGGGCGGACATAAAAATTTGCGCATGGATTAACAGGGATATTGACAATCCGTATACAAATTTTGGACAAAATCAAAAGATGGCCCTTTTTTGGGATCCACTTTGGAAGACAGGCACTAAATTGATCTTTTCTGCCGATTTATGCATTATATGTGCATCTATACGTTCACCTACGTTGATTTCAATTAAAGTCAAAATATGGGGATGAAAAATATTAGTATTTTTTTCAATGGAAATAACTTTTATAATTATGCATCTATTGTAAACAATCAAAAAAGTGACATTTCCACCTCATTTAAACGAGAGCACAAATTCTATTGTTCCATTTCAACCACTTCCGAGCCTGTTTATTAGTAAATGATGCGCGGTGATATGTTAGAGTATTCAGAATAATCGTATATAGCCGTATAAAACATTCGTACCTTGTGGCTGTGTCATGTGCTTGTTTTGTCTGTTTGTCTTGTTTTTTTCTGTTTTATTCTGTGTTCTGTTTTTGCTATATCTATGTATTTTCATTTTTTAGTTATCGCATCCCTTGTTTTAACTTTGTTAATGATGTTTGTGCTACAGATTTATCATTGTGAATGTTTGATGACTACAGAGATTTATAAAAGCTTTTCAAAATTTGACCATGGTACTAAGTAAGAGTTAGATAAATTACATGTACCATGGACTTTAATGGGTTTTGTCTAAGGGTTTGAAAATGACATTAACCTTTCCACTTCAAACATATCTTCCAAAACAATAGATGCCTCACTGACAGTGTGACGGTGTTATTAGCGGGAAACGGCATGCTTACCCTTCAGGAGCACCTGATGTCATTCCCTATTTTCGTTGGAAATCACACTATGAGTGCCTTAAATCTTAATGTCTTTTTATTTCCGTGCATTGTGGCTGTCTCACGCCCTTTTTTGTCTTTATTGTATTCTTTTGCCGATTTTTGCCAAGATTTTGGACTTTGATTTTTGTGATCATTACTTCCCTTCTTTGTCGGTATTCTACTGCCGTTCCGTTGCTTTGTTTCTCCGGTATTCTACTGTCGTTCTTTTGTTCATTCGGATCTCTACTGCCGTTGTTTTGTTCTTTCGTTATGCTACTGCCGTTGCTTCTGAAACGTGGCTTAACTGTGCCTGGCCATTGTATAAACGTACTAATTAATCGACAGACATGGATGTAGCGTTGCTCGACAATTAGCAAAGAATTCCGCTTAAACCGGTGCTAGGGGCCGTCTTGAACTTACTATGAGGTATGAGCAAAGCTCATTGTTGAAGGCCTCATGGTGACTTCAAGATGAAGAACAACAATAAAAGCGTTGTTCCTTTGCTTGATTTTTACCATGTATTTGTAGAGACTTTGTCTCATGTGCATTTACTCCATATCCTTTTATTCACCATTAACGACTGGAGTTTGTCTCTCCTGCAGTGTGGAGTCCGTAAAAAGATTCCCCGTGCGAGAGATGTATGCTCTCTATATTTTTCTGTTATGGTGTACTTGTGCATGAGAGAATTTCTCATATAGATATACTATTGATACTTTCAAATTTTGGCATTTATTTTATTAATTTCGAAATGTAATCCAGACCACCTGTTTTAAGGTAGATCGGTAGTCTTCCGCCATTTTGAATTCGTAATTTATGTTGTTGTGGTATTATCTGCTTTTTAAATATGCAAATATTTTTATTTGTAATTAATCAATCAATATTATATTCATAATACAATATGCAAAGGACCTACATGGAGTTGAATTTGCATGTCTTTATCTAATAAGACGAGGCTTGGTTACTTGATAATTAAATAAGTTGGAACAAGATATCTGAAAAAGGGAGATAATCTGATAAAAATATTTTACATAGATATCACTATGAAAATTCACATTTTATAAATTTTATGGAAAACAAAGTCGGTGACCCCCATTTTTCTTTATATTTTTTTAAAGTATGATCAAAGGGCTAACACATGAATAAAGTAGAAAAAAATCTATGGAATAGTTNTTTCGAAATGTAATCCAGACCACCTGTTTTAAGTGCCCACATCTCACTATTTTATAACGCCAAGTTTTCTTACATTCGACTTGATGAGTGCCCTGTGTTTGTCTATATGTTGTAGTTGTCCACTAGCTTCAGACACTTGTGCTTTTGTCGGGCAAAGGATGACAGTGATTGTAAGAGCACTTTGCCAGTTTAATTGATGTTTGTTGACAATCCCACACCCATGACCAAGAAAGACATGGATGTAGCGTTGCTCGACAATTAGCCAAGAATTCCGCTTAAACCGGTGCTAGGGGCCGTCTTGAACTTACTATGAGGTATGAGCAAAGCTCATTGTTGAAGGCCTCATGGTGACTTCAAGATGAAGAACAACAATAAAAGCGTTGTTCCTGTGCTTGTTTTTACCATGTATTTGTAGAGACTTTGTCTCATGTGCATTTAATCCATATCCTTTTATTCAACATTTACCAATCGAAACCCAACAAACGTATCAAAAATTTATCTACATTTTTTTCTTTCCTCTGAAGTGCTCATGTTAAGACTTTGATTCTTTATTTTAAGAACCTTGCCGTCGTACTTGTATTATTTGTTGTGGACTGACAGTTCGGTTCTCACTTATACTGGTCTTGTAAAACGATTGCTTAACCAATTTCCAACAAAACATAAAGTAAAACGCAATATAAAGTAGAAAACAGTTTAGAGCGAAGGATTAAACGGGTGCAAAAAATCTGTCAATTCGTGCTATGAAAACGAGACGGAGAGACTGTTTTTGTTTTGTATTCTTATTAATATTTTTTTTGTTCTTTTTTTTTGTTTTTTGTTTGTTTTTTGTTTTTTTTTCCAATACTTTAAATCAGAATCACTCACTCTTAATTCTGGATATCTACAACCTGAAATTTGTGTAATATCACATCCGTTTAAAGAACCTGTTACTTCTTCAAGTTCTGATAAACAAACAACGTCACTATGATTTTTTATCGCAATATGAACGCGCCATGAACGAAAAGTTGACACACAGTTGCCTTACATTTTGAATAAAGACCACAAGATACTCAATACATGTTTCTTGGATATCCTTCCACTGTTGCATTGTGTAATGGGAATTTTATGTCAGCTGTACAATGATCTTTCCACGCTTTCAAATCCTTCGAATGACTTATACATATTTTACGACAGTCTTACAATGTTTGTCTGTGAGGAATGGGGACAACGATTCCATCCCTCTAGTTCAGTAAAGGTGTTAAATCCAAAATATTTTCAATTTTGTTCAGTAAGGAAGTGGTACAATGAAACATAGCTAAATAGGCGAGTTAGGCAAATTATACAATTCAGTAGGGGAGTTGGGACACTGTTATGATTCCTCTAGTTCAGTAGGGGAGTTGAGTCACTGTTATGATTCCTCTAGTTCAGTAGGGGAGTTGGGACATTGTTATGATTCCTCTAGTTCAGTAGGGAAGTTGGGACACTGTTATGATTCCTCTAGTTCAGTAGGGGAGTTGGGACATTGTTATGATTCCTCTAGTTCAGTAGGGGAGTTTGGACACTGTTATGATTCCTCTAGTTCAGTAGGGGAGTTGGGACATTGTTATGATTCCTCTAGTTCAGTAGGGGAGTTGAGACACTGTTATGATTCCTCTAGTTCAGTAGGGGAGTTGGGACATTGTAATGATTCCTCTAGTTCAGTAGGGGAGTTGGGACACTGTTATGATTCCTCTAGTTCAGTAGGGGAGTTGGGACACTGTTATGATTCCTGAAGTTAAGTGTTGGATAGAATAAAAAAGATAACAGGAAACACCTACAATGGCCAAAAACATAGCCGCATGCCACAAAGTAAATAAGATTTGCACAAGAAAAAAAAAAACAAAACAAAAATACAAAAGACAAACGTAAACAACAATAGGAACTCGGGACAGCCGCAGTTTAGACAACGATACACTCCCTCTAGTCAATTAATGGATTGCAACAGGTTAACAACTTTGTAGTTCAGATGGGGAGTTTAGATAACGCTATATGCCTTTTAGTTAAAACAGATGTTGAGACACTAAATCTATAAGGAAATAATATTATTATAAAAAACGCTTATAAGATATTAAAAACGCACGTTAAAAGATAAAAGCAATGATCAAATGAAAAGATATCCTTTCAATCTTTTAATAAAGCACCACCAAAAGTTTAAAACATTTAGGTCCATACTTAAAATAGAGAGAGAACACCGTTAAATCCCATTAATTTTAATGCTCAAATAAAACACCTATTTTAATGATAACGTCAAAACGGTAATTGATGAGCAAAAAATAAAAGTTGATTTTACGCAATAATAACAAATATGTAAAGTTTCCTTCACTATTCTGCCTCTAACTGAATGTCAAGCGTGTACTTTAACTTTATAACACTTTCTTTAACTGCTGCAATTATATGGTCTACACCGTTTGAAGGAGTATTATAGCGTTTGAAGTCGGTACATGGATCACTATTTTTGTAATGAAATATTTGGTCAGGTTTTTTATGTTGTTCATTTCGACATTTTCTATAATGATGAAGAGCAATCATTGAAGCTTGCATCATTATCCTGTAATAAATGAATTGAATAACATTTGATATTGTGTACTATTAATGTATGAGAAAATTAGAGCACATGGAATTGTTTCGTTTTGTTGTCCTTTCTGTAAACACCTTGTCCACAGAAAATAAAAGGAAGTATTACTTGTTGTTACATTATGAAGAACAATTGTCAACTGCTGGGAGCATGTTTTCCATTTTTATTGGGCCTGTTTTGTTCATCCTAATATGTGTGAGTCTTCATTTTCTGTGCTGTTCTCGTGTATTGTCTTTTCCCCTTGTTTTCCCGATATTGCCATTGTTCTTGAATTATTCGTTTAAAACTGACGGTTCTGTTCTCCCTTACTTTCATTTACATTAAAATACATTTCGTATTTTATTTTTACTTGAAAATACAACTTCTTCATCTCCCTCTTGCATAGCTTTGTCCTCAGCTGACTTTGGCTTCAGATTTCTAGTTAGATATTATTGGTCATTTGTTTGTTTTCTATAGCTTTCACATATATTTTGAGTTATGAATTTGACTGTTTGATTTTACGTGCACTGAAGAGGCACACTTTTTCAAAATTGCCATATGCAGAAACTAAAATTAAGGAAGCGTCGGTATTTTCTTATTTCATATAACGATTAGCTAAAAGATAGATACTGTAAACCGGGAAATTTTCGTGGCAGTTTTATTTTTGCCATTTTCGCTGTAAAAAAAAAACGCGAGAATAAAACTGTCGCGAATATTTTGATGTACTATGGTGATTTAAAAGCTCGGACGAAGACCAAGAATTCATGACTGCGCGAAATGAAATCTAAAGGACGGCACGAAAGTTTCCCAGTTTACAGAATGAAATATACCTTGTATAGCCATTTAAAGGTTCAATATCATGGATTGCTACAGTTCCTGGATTCACACGTGAAGGCATGTGGATATATTTTATTCTGTCTCTGATCGGTGCAGTACTGTTTGTATATCGTCCGATGTAAAGCTTGCTGTCATTACCAGTTTGATCCCATGTTGTTATGTGCAATATGGTAGACATAGTTATTCCAGCAACATATTCCGTAAACACATCATCCTAAAATATAACTAGACAGATCATAAAAAAAAACTTAAATGAACCATGGCTCCTTAATCATACATAGTAAGACAATCATTGTGTCAAATTGTACCTAATTCTGTTTTTTATTATTGCAGTTGTGAAAGGTAATCAGGTTTATAATGCAGAAAAGTATTTGTACCATTACTTTTTATATTGTGATTTGCAAACCTATTTTAACTCTTTTCCAGTTTTTCCCAAAATTTCTTTCTCCATTCCTTCTCTTGTGTTTTATTTCTTATTTATTCCCTTCATTTTCCTGCTTTCCCGAAAATTTCCATGTATAAAGTTCATTTCTCTTTTAGTATATGAAAGAATATATGTACATGAAACAATGTTTCCATAACATGATAAAGTAAGTGAGAACCGAACCGTCAATCCACATCGAACAATCCAAGGGCAATTGCGACATCGGAAAACAAAGAAACAGTGAAACAACATGAATAAGACACATGAGTACGGTACCAAAAATGCATGGACACTTTTATAGTTCTTTTTCATCTTGAAGTCAACATGAGGCATTCAGTAATGAGCTTTGTTGATACCTCACAGTAAATTCAAGTAGAGATTGTCTTTCATGAGTCCTTAGTCGGGTAACGGATGACAGTAGTTGTAAGAACACTTTGCCAGTTTATTGTACTAGTATATTTGTTAAAACCCCTGAATTCATGATCAAAAGAGAAGATACAATGTACATAGATGTAGAGTTGCTCGACATTTATCAGTGAATTCCGCTGATATATGATTTAATAGAAAAGTCAAGGGAAGAAGAAACACCTGCTTTGATTGTTTTATTGGACTTCGAAAAAACGTTTGATTCTCTTGAGTGGAATTTCATTGAGGAATCATTAAAATATTTAGGTTTTGTAAATTGGCTTAAAATTTCGTGTAATAATTCAAAGAGTTGTATACAAAACAATTATTATAGTTACCTTTCTGAGTCTTTACTATTGAAACATACTTTAAGCCCTTATCGCCAAGGGGATCCTTCATCCCTTATCTGTTTATTCTCAGATTAGAATTACTTGGTGCCTCCATAAAGTTTGACAATGACATCAATGGTATGAAAATAGAAAATTCTGAATTTTTGCTTAGTCAATATGCTGACGACTTTAAATCTTGATGATACTGAACATCGGCAATAGAATAACGAAGAAACAAAGCACAAGATTACATAAATCAAAGTCCAGAGACAAGGCAAAAGCAAGAACACCAGAAGACGAAATTCAAAGACACTAAATGCCCACAAAATACACAAACACTACATATACAACACAAAAAACTAAAACACTTACAGTGTGAACTCAAAAAAAAAAAAAACAAAAAAAAACCCAGAATGACATCAGGTGTTCCGGAAGGGCAAACATGTCCTTCTCTGTATACAGCATTCGTCACACTGTCAGTGGGTCAATCCAACGTAAAGTTATGACCCGGTAATGTCAAATCCGGGAAGATGAGAATCTAGCTGGAAATGTCAGTTATGACCCGGTAATGTCAAATCCGGGAAGATGAGAATCTAGCTGAAAATGTCAGTTTTTACTTGTGACACTGACATTTCACACCTATCTATGATGTCGTGGTGACGGCATATAATTTCTGAAGAGACGAAAGTAACAACGGATGAACATATCCCTAACTCAGCAGTTTTTGTGTTTTTAATGTCTTTAAATATGGCTTAAAATAAAATAGATTTATTCGTCTCCTGCTCAATTTTGTGAGCAAACTTTTATAAAATAAAAATTAACAATGAAGGAATATGGAGTAAATGCAAATGAGACAAAATCTCTACAAATGCATGGTAAAACCAAGCAATGGTATAACGCTTTTATTGTTGTTCTTCATCTTGAAATCACCATGAGGCCTTCAACAATGAGCATTACTCATACCTCATAGCAAGTTCAAGACGCCCCCTAGCACCGGTTTAAGCGGAATTTGTTGCTTATTGCTGAGTAATGCTACATCCATGTATTTTTTCCCTTTGATCCATGGATGCGGGATCGTCAACAAACAAACTTAACTGGCATGGATTGGCACAACATGGGGTGTGGCTTAGAATTAGATACAAGCGCTGCTTTCCTGCAAGTCTTTCATACTTGATGAGCTAATTAATTTTGTAAAACATAATTTGATAGGTGATGGCTAATTGGGTTGAGTTATATAAATATGTGGTATGCAATATACCACAAATGCTTTCATTGCAGGTTGAATAGAAATCTTGAAATATTTTACCATGAATACTTATTGCAAAGATTCCATCTCTTTCAAACCTTGTCCCCTCAAAAAGCAAAATACTTGATACAATAAATGACATAAATTATGTAAGTTTGCGTTACAAAATGGCTGTTGATGTATAGTTATAAATATACGTACCAAGAAACCTATCAATGAAAAATTGTAAGTCAAAATATTTGTTGGAATCACAAATTCGTCCTTGTCTATCACAGCAATATATTTGAATCCATTAAGTCTGGATTGGCAATCATTGACAACTAACTGTTGATCATTCCATGCCTTAATGTTTTCCATGCCTACATCTCGGAAATAAATATCTGAAGAGGCAAAATTACAGAAAATTGTGAAAGAAACCTAAGCATGTGGTAAGGTAAAATTAAGATAATCTACGATTTTAAATTCGCTTCGTTAATGAAATTACCATTGGTTAAAGAATAAATTGTATGATCCATCTATTCGTAATATACTCGTAATATACTGAACATCAAAAGAAACGCACTACTAACGTGATTTGTTTTTTTTACACCCTTATGCTTAAAAATCATCAATAAAACTGCCTGTTTCAAACGTCTTACTGATTTAAAGAGTTATCTCCCATAACCTAGGTCTACCACCTTAAATTCAAACGAAAGAATTCTTCAAATACTTGTCAGAACATGTTGAAATTCTTAAACAATGTTTCTATAATCATGTTAACGACATTAAAAAACAACAAACGGAATATTTTTCATTTCTCAATTTCAATTTCTCAAAAAATCACTTTTTCACAAAAAAAAAAAAAAAATGCAAAAATGGCTTACAAAATGAAAATTTACTCGTGAATTGTTTTGGTAACACTGTTAAACAAACCTTACAATAAGTCTATTATAAGGGAAGAAAATCTGGGACTTTTGCCTTTCCTTACTTTCAAAGCAAATTGTTGCTGTTGGTTCATTTTCATATTTATTCTGACAAAAATCGACTCGTGTATTCTTAACTTTTGGAATTTTATAAAAAAAAAAAATACACAAAATATCAATAAAATATTATTTGTTTTAGAAGTTGGACACTATTACACATGTGGTGCGTTTCTTATGATGTTCAGTATATTTCATGTTTAAAAGCTTTCTGTGACCTCAAAGTTAGTAACCCATATAGATGTGTATTATGTACTTAACGAAGTATATCTATTAACCACTTTCGGAAAACAAATAGAAAAAATATATATTGCAACGGTCAAGCAAAGGGCAAAAGTTTAATTTCAAAGAGATGTACTTTTACACCCCCAAGCCGACGTCATAAAAGACTGCCTGCGGTGAAAAAAACACATTTTTGTTACTCCAACGAAAAAATTGAATGTTCGAATTGAATGAATATAATGGTGCAAACAGATAATTATCTGCTTCAGTAATAATTAAACTTTTAATTTCCAAAAAATTAAGATTGAAAATTAATTAACATCATTAAAAAATTACAATTAGTCCAATTCCGGTATTTTATTTTCTTCGCATTTACCAGTTCTATAAGAGCTAAGGAAAAACTGGTTCAAAATTATTTTGGAGTTACAGCACTCTGACTACTATTTAACTTTAATTACAACCAAAATTCGAGAAAACTGCAAAAACACTTAAAAATTAAAATTGCCGTGCACCTACGTGCATTCATGAAATCTATTTGAAACTTTGCATTTAGAAAGTATAGGTTGTAATTTAAATAGAACACTTAACGTGAGTCTTCATGCACCATGTCATCATTATGTATTTGTGCAATGAAAATTAACAAATATTCAAAATTTGCTTACAAAATTCTTCGTTGGAGTACCTACACATTTTGCAGATTGACAGCCGATCACATAGATTGCATTTGTAGAATAAATATCTAAATACCGAAGTTACTGGGAATTTACTTACTGCATATGGCCTAGCGGTTTCAGAGGAGACGATTTTTGAAAAAGTTTACGACGGACGAACGGACGGACGGACAGACGGACGCCGGTGGACGCCAAGTGATGGCAATACCTCACATGGCCTTTTAGGCCAGTTGAGCTAGAAATGACATTAAACTGTTACTTTAATTAACAACGAAGGTATATGGAGTAAATTTAAATGAGACAAGTCTATACAAATACCTTTTTCTGGAAAATCAAAATCCCGAATAATAACTGCCAATCCAATAGACTCATAATAGTTCAAGACGTCCATAGCTTTCTTATTCAGTTGATATGTATATGCAATTACTTTCTTTACTCCTAACATTCGTTGTACTTCAAACCATTCTAAAATAAGCTCAGGATTAGCTGAACGATGGGCAATTTGGCTACATATAGCTATGTCGGACAGGCCTCCTTCAATTTGTGGAACGGGGTGGATATAATATTGTTTATATCTACTGCATTTGTTATCATTGATTGCTATTGACACTCCTTCTATAAATGATATATTTTCCGTTAAATAACATGTAATTTGTGTAGCTTGAAGGGAAAGCGATGAAACTAATTTAATTGTTCTCCTGGCTGAAGATAGTATGGATAGTATTGTTCCATTATTAAGATAAAAACAACAATTAGTTTTGTATACAGTCCTATATATCCATCCATTTATAAGTATCTCTTTATTTCTATTATTTTCTTGACTGCTAGAAGTGCTATAATGCGAAGGGGGCAACTTTTCAATTATTATTGCCGAATACAGAAACATGGTAGAATCAGCAGTTTTTAAAAATGGCAACTCTTTACGAAGACTGCCTGTCATTGCCGATGAATTGTCAACGAAGACATTGTGCTTCAGTGTACTGTGATAGCGTATGGATTCATCAGTCAACATTTGAGTATCTTTATTCAATCTATGATTGCGAAATTTTAACTTGTGATGTCCATTGTTGAACCATTTTACCATCAATACAGTAACACAGATACACGTAGCTGTAACTATTTGAAAACTGGACTTTTTCAGTGTGATAATCATAATGGCAAACCAAAAAGCTGGTTTCTTTAAATCCTGAAAGTGAACGTTTTATACCAGTCTCATCCAATAAAATACACGTTGCGGCTTATCTGTGATAGCTATTAAGTGTAGGCAACTTACCTATAAATACAATTAATACCCAAGTTGCATAAAAAACGATACATTTCTCTATGCTGTACACGTGTTTTAAGGAGTAACCTCCCATCAGCAGCAATTTAATCAAATAATAAAGAAAGCCATTATCCAAAAGCAGTAAAAAAGAAGTACTAATTACAAAAAAAAATCGAAATTGGAGGCCAAATTCAGTACCAAGGACATCAACCGAGTGCCACACACATAATGAAGCCTCATTATTTTAGGTGTTAGCATTTTAAGTAAGACTTGTATCTCACAAATGATTGAAATATCGTATATTATGTGTGCTTTAAATTTCCTCCATAATTGTGCTTTTTAAGTAACCGTTATGCCAAAAGCGTTGACCTGAATGAAGATGCAATGACTCTTGCGGGTAGGACCTGAGAGATGAAAAAAATAAACGTACCGTATTCCTCGTATTAAGCGCCCTGCCGCTATAAGCGCCCCCCTCAATTTCGTATGAAATCCGTAAGCGACCCCTCAAAATTCCATCTAGAAACCGTAATTTCCGTAATTATTTCGTACGCTTTCCGTCATTGATTTGTTTTTTGTCAATTGCGCATGCGTATGCATCAAAATTTCAGGTTTTAAACAATCGAGTTCTCATGTTTTTCGATTCATTTTGGTACAAACAACTGATCAGCATTATTTTTTACGTCTGTTTGCCAAAAATTTCGATAGTTCAAGCTTTTTTTCATTGATAACATCGTGTACTTAAGAAAGGTCGAATTTCGTTACAAAAGCTACTTAATAGACGGATTTATTCAATTATCCCCCTTTGTTATGATAACTGCCGCTAGTCTACGATACTAACAAGCCGCCATTGCATTAGTGAAAAAATTGTAAACAAATCTATCAGTGCGTGAACGATTATTGTATTTTAACCTGTACGATGTCATCTGAAGTGAAAAGTTCAATGCCCGAGGAGTTTAAACAGGTAGATAATTGAACTGACGACATGAGATATTGGCCGAATATTATGTACGGGGATATTTATAATTATTTGATTTCATCAAAAGCTGTTGACGGAGATGAAATGAAGAACTTTAAGAGCCTTCAAAGCTACAATTACTTCCAAAATGGTAACGTTGATAGAATTTTACATTATGTCCGCGCTGACAATAGGATTTATTTAAAGGCTGAAGTACGTGCATCCCAAACTGTAAGTAAGAACAATGAAGCCTATGTGATTTGTACAGTGGATGGTGTCATAGAAGGGGGATGGTGCACATGCATGGCAGGTCAAGGGTTATCCTGCAGTCATGTAGGAGCAATACTTTGGAGTTAACATATGTGTTATGGTCTCATGTTCATTTACTCCATATCCTTTCGTAAAATATTTTATACAGGAGTTTGTCTTTTATTGCAGTGTGGAGTTGGTAAAACAATTCCCCGTGGTAGAGATGTATGCTCTTTACTTTTCTTAGATATGGTGTACTTGTACATGAGATAATATCTCATGTGTACACTTTCTTCAATTACTATAATCTAAATTTATGTAAATTCTAAAACCGAAGGATTAACTCCCTCCATCGTAGTTTTGTCCTGAGCTATATTTGATATTACTTATTATTCGGATTTCGTTTGGACTATACATTTGAAACGTTTTTTTAAAATTATGAATTTCCTTTGTTTGGGTTCTAGTGCTGCTGATGAGGAATAAATTTCCGAAATGGCCATACAGCTCATTAAAATTATTGCAGTTGGAGTTAACATATGTGTTATGGTCTCATGTTCATTTACTCCATATCCTTTCGTAAAATATTTGGAAAGTGGAGCATGCTGTTCGTAACAATATGACAGATGTAAGTTGTACTGATGAGACTATGTTGTGGAATAGGGGGACAAAGAGAAATGTCGAACCAAAAACATTGGCTAATATTTCATTCAAAAAACCCAAACTTGGTGATGATTTAATAAATGACAATCTTAATATTCCTGGAACTCGTGATACACCAATGTTTTTGTCTTCTGAGGGGCTGAAAAGTGCCATTCAAGATTCCCCATTTCTTCTTTTGTTGGAAATCAAGGGCACAACAATCAATAAAAGTTACTGTTCGCAACCGACCATCAAAGACAGTACTAACCCAAGTCACAGTGAACATGACTCTTTAGAATCGTGTGCAAAATGTTGTGCTTTTTATTCCAAATATGTGAATATTGATTCCAACCGCATAAAGAAATTACAGGAGGAAACAGTTTCTCAGAGAAAAAGTTTGTTGTGGAAAGATGCCCGAAAGATAAGACTAACTGCTGGAAGTGCTAGTAAAGTTCCTGTCAAGGACACAACAGATCCCACAAACTTTATTCGAGAACATTTACATCCAAAGTTTGTTGGGAATAAATTTACCAAACATGGCCAAGAAAATGAAATTAAGGCAAAGGAATATTTGTTATCAAATGGACAAAATGTAGTCGAAAACGGAATTTTTGTTTCAACCGAAGAACCGTGGTTATCCGCAAGTCCAAACGGAATAATAAATGGGGACACTGTATTGGAAATTAAATGTCCGTTTCCAACATCAAAGTGGAAAACATTAGAAGAACTATTTGCCAGCAATAAATATGATGTGTTCATGAATGAAGATGGCAACTTAAAACTGAAAGTTAAGGGAACAAGGGGATATTATTTACAAGTACAGTTGACAATGTTTTGTACTGGGCTCAGGAAATGCAAACTTCTTATTTGGCTCAGCCCGAATGAATTCAAAATAATTGATGTTCAGTTTGATGAAAATTATGGTCGTAAAAATGTTAATAGACTCCGTTCTTTTTATGCAAAAAAAATGATGAATCGTATAGTGGATGAAATTGAAGAGGACCGCTTAATTTTTAGCAAGTGCTTTACAAGATTCATGCGTTTATAATTTGGATTAATAATTTATTGTCGTTGTTGAATAATTTTAATATTTTAGAAAGTAAATTAATTATACAAAAATTTTTGATTATTTAATTATTCATTAATATTTTGTTGATGTTTTACTTCCTAAAAACAAGCAGTAGGTCTTATTGCTGGTCAAGCCTCAGGTTTCTGTCAGTTTATCCCAAAGGAGACTTGTGTGTACACAATCTGTCAAAAGATTCATGTTGTGAATAACTAGACATGGTACATGTATGAGTACTAGTATGTAATCTTATGTAATGAACATGTATATAGATGGTAAACTGATTACCCTTATCATAGATAAAGCTAATTTGAAATATTTGGATCACAGCAAGTACATGATTCTAATCATATGAAAAAAGGGGACACTATTTACATGTATGGAGTAAATGTACACAAGTAATAAGAATATGGTACATGCACATATTTAGGGACTTTAATTTTGTTTGCTTCAATTTGAATGTGTTAATTATTGTCTTTGATTTTTGGAGTTGAGGGGGGTCACTATTCACATGTATATGGAGTAAATGGACATATTTAATAAGAATATTATTCATGCACATATTCTCGGACTTTTTGTCTATTTCCAATTGAATGGGTTAATCGTTGTCATTGATTTTTGGAGTTAACATACTGCTGCAGATTGCCTTTTTTTAACAAATCGTATAAACTGTAACTACATTATAATAGATTGTGATTTCAAAGACTTTGTCATCATCATTTAGGAAAAAAACAGCAAACAACAAAACAAACAAGCACACTACTCACTATCGACCAAGTGCGAATCTATGAGAGTATTATCATAGTCGAAACAAATATGTGACTGTTGAAAAAAATCATTATTACTGTTGTAAACATTATTAATTTTAACACAGTGATAATTCAATTATTGGAATCGCATCTATTTAGACTCTGATAATGATCCCATTGATTCGCACATGGTGGATAGTGACTGATATAACAGGGTACATGGTCATGTAGTAAACAAATGAAGTAAGGAAGTAAAAAAGTAACATCACTTAATTTAATTCAAACTCTGCAAATAGCATTTCGACAATTTATATTTCATTAGAAATAGAATTATAGATATGTCATAAGAGAAGTAGACAGTGTCTGAAAAGGATATATGTACATCTATGCTGGCCTTATTACAATGTACATGTATATGTATTATTAGGTCTAATTTGGTGGTTGTTTTATGCCCCTACAATGATAAGTCGGGGGCATATTGTTTTACCCTTGTTTTTTTGTTGTTGCACGTTTCTTATCTTGGTATTGGATAGTTAGCTCTTGTAGTGGGATTAAGAATGTATACACATAGCAAGTTATTGCCATTTACAAGAAAATCATTATCATTTAGTCAGAAAAACATTTTATTCAATCATTTTCCTCTGTATCCCTGATAAGGTCAGATTTTAAATTTACAAGAGCAGAACACACAATCAGTATATCATCAAAAAGCTTGAGTGATGACACAGGCACTGTACTACTAAGTACTTTGAATACTTTTAGTCTTCTTATTGCTCGCTCAACATGAATACGCACCCTGGCAATACGACGTGTAGATGCAACATCTTCTCCACTTAGTTGTGGTTTGCATTTTGTAAATGCTGGTATATTCAATTTTACTCGCCTGGGAAAAAGTAAATCGTCAATAGTAAAGCCTCGATCTGCCATTACTTCATCACCTGGCAACAAATAGTTTAAAAATCCACTTTTTTCAACAATAAACTTGTCGCTTGCCCTTCCTCCAAATGCTTTTGAAATGAACATAATCTGACCGTGGGGTGATATCGCAACCAAATATTTTGCAGTATTGTGCGATTTATAATTACTGTATGTCTCTCCTCTACTTTTAAGATTTGTAGGCCTTTGAATAAATGTTTCTGCACAATCTATTATACAAGTTGCTCGGGGGTAGTTCTCCCTAAAAGATTCTGGGCAGCAGTCTCTAATTACTTCCCTAGGAAGCCAAATAACAAGGGACTTTAACTGATTCCCTAAAACTGGTATCCATGAATTGAACATTTTACATGCTAAACTGCTTGATATTCCAAACCTACGGCTCAAATCATCAAATATCAAGTTTAACTTTAGTCTCACCAAAACAAGCATAATCTGATCTTCTGTGTCAAACTGATAATTAAAAGTATTGAATTGAGACATACACTGTACCAATGTAAAAAAAACTTCCTTCGTAACCCCAGTATAAAGCAAGGAATCACTGTCAGTCACTATATTTCTTCTTGCAGACATTGTCCCACTATCTAACTTTGCTTGTAATCCTTTTTCCTCCGTTAAAACAAGTTTTGTTTGTGAAAATTTGTCCTAAAAGTCTGACCAGCATGTAGCATATGAATGGTCATTGTACTGCTTGAAGTCCGTTTCGTCATACTGGCTAGCTGTAGATGTACTAGTAGTTCCACCGTTGCTACAAGAAACCTCTGGACACGTATTGTTTAGTTCGTTTTCTTATTCACCTATTTCTTCATCATCGTTTTCTACTCTATCGTTAGTATCAATTAACTTTCGTTTTTTCACAACTCCTTCATGTTTATGGATTTTGCGCCGACCAGGTGTGTTTTTTGTATCGCATCCCATCTTGAGTTTCGGAAAAGGATTTCTCTCGGTCGGCATTCCATCAAGGAAATGTTCTGAACAAACAAATACTATTTTTGGCAAAGTTTTTCTGTTTATTGCCTTGATCCATTCCAATTTAA
>MJUU01046080.1:0-15545 GCA_002080025.1 Modiolus philippinarum | reverse complement strand
ATTGCTGATCGCTTTTTACGATTTTTTATGATACACAGATATTGTTCAGTTTTTAAGTTTGTTTTGAATAGTTTGAATAGTTTGTAATTTTGTAGTTTTTTATTTTCATTTATTTGTAAATGCCATTTTGAAATGTAATGATTTTTCATTACCTCTGAAATGCTGCCAAATATGAAGTCAGAGTCATAATTTGATGGATTTAACCATACGTATTGAAATCCGTGGTGACACAATATATTTTTAACACAAGTTAACCAGTTTGATGGTACATTTCTGATTGATAAGCTTCCAATACAAGTGTCCTGCAATTACTGTTAGCTATTCTTAGCCAAAACTTTACCATACTGAGCTCTATGTACAATTGAAACGGGATTCTTCCAAGTTCACCCAATGCAGCACCAGTTGAGGAGTTTTGACTAAGACCAAGAAGAGATTTACAAAACTTAGTATGTGAGTTTTCTATTACGGTATTATTTGAGTCTCCCCACACCTCACTACTATAAGTTAAAATTGGCTTAACTAAGGTATCAAACAGTTTTAGTATCAAAGTAATACTACAATGAGGGTAATTTACACTCTTTTGGACATTGAATAATGCTTTACGAGCTTTTAGTGGTAGTTCCATCTTAGCAGTTGTAAATGATCCAGACGATACATGTTTTATTCCTAAATAATTGTAAGAACAAGAATTTTCTACTGACTTCCCTCCAAACAAAAATTGCTGGGTACATTTTTTCCCAGTTTTTGTAAAACTTACAACATTGGATTTTTTAAGGTTTACAATTAAATGCCATTCATCACAATACCATTTTAGTCGATCTAAGTTATTTTGAAGTGATATAGGATTAGAGCCCAGGAGTACCAAATCATCTGCATATAGCAGACATGATATATTTGAATTATTAAGGGGTACACTGCCGTTCAAGTTGAAGACATCTTGATGTAAATCATATATAAATAAATTGAATAACAAAGGGCTTAAGTTGTTCCCTTGCAAAACACCTTTACTTATAGGGAAACTATTAGTAAGACCCCCACCCAACTTTACTTGGGCTCTGCCTTTTTCATACATTGATCGTATGCATGAAAGTACATTTCTGTTGATTCCTAGATTTATTAGCTTGTACCATAATTCTGTATGCCATACTGTATCAAATGCTTTTGTAAAGTCAATAAAACATACATATAGTGTTTTCTGTATATGACATGAAACATGATCTGGTGTATAGTAGGTTTGTACTTTTGAATGTATTACACGTTTCTGTTGTTATAATTGTTATACGTCACATTGGACTTTAAAGTTGTACTTTAAAGAAAAAAAAATAGCGTTATTTACAGTGTCTACAATGTATACATTATTATAGGCCCTTTGATTTTCAGGGGGGAGGGGCTTGGTAGGGAAACAAATTATTCCCGATTTATTTTATGCTAAAAGAAATCCTCCGTTACAAGCGCCAGGGTAAAAAATAATTTTGCCCTCACACTGTCCATTAGAAAAAAACAACTTGCTGAACAAAGTTTCCTGGCATGTGGGTTAACATTTCGAGAATCGGGTGAGAATCTCAGTCCCCCAATCAAATGATCCGTGCCTAGCGAACATTTCACAACTCTAATCCAAAAAATATTTCGCTTAATGGGACTATCCTGGCGCAATGATATGAAGAAACATACACCACATTCCCTTGGGACGTTTATAATCTTTTTATTCGATATAACAATAGAGTGGATGACGTGGATTCTTTAAAAAGAATCCACGGTTAATACAATGGAATGACATCACAACAATGGTTTGAATCTAAATATTAAATGAAGTTTGAGTTTCACAATTGAAAAATTTCCCGGTCAAAGGTTAGAACCTGCGCTACATTTCTGTAATATCAAGATGATCAAACGTCGCAGATACGATTGCAATATACCGAGTAGTTGTACGAATATAAGAATTAAGAATTAAGAATATTCTATTAACCTAATCAAAGGGCCCATAAAGAGCATATAATCAATTACAACATACATTCAGCTCTCAGACATCATTAACATTTATAATACCATTCACAATGATTATAATCACTGTCGTATACGTGTGCAGGATTGGACAAAACAAGATGGTGGACAATATTTGTCGAAAACGGGTAGGCATGAAGAAATGTACATTTTCTTTGTGTATACAATGTTTTTTGAATAAAAAAATACTCTTGCAATCAAGAAGGTCTTGTTCAGTTTATTTCCTGTTTATGACATCGCTACTTTGTACATTTGAATGTTTATTCTTCGATGAAACACCATGGCATCTTTACAATTTAGTTTGAAGCAGGTGACGGAGTGTATTTTCCTCTTTTCACATATTTTAAGACCCAGATTGTTTGGAAAAGGGACCCAGATTAAATCTTTATATCACGTTCTATTCACTCTGGTCGGATTTGCTTATCTATATGTCATATTTACACAAATATCCCAAGTTAAATATTTGTTTTATGTGCAGGATTGGACTTGTCACTTTTTAACCAAAATTGTGCAGGATTGAACGTAGATTTTGGTTTAGGATTGGAATTAAAAGACCGGTCATAATTTGAAAAACTCCGTTTCTGATTCCTTTTAGTTGAATTGAGTGGAATTTCAATAGAAAGTTAAGTGATGTTTTTCAAAGAAACATAGCTTTGGGTATGCGACGGAGCATGCCTGTCTATGAATAGAAGCATAGGAGCCGAAACAGGTTTGTAACACCCTCCATTGGAATAATTGTTACTTTTTCACCGAAATTGTGAAGAATTTCACATCGATTTCAGTTCAGGATTGGTCTTTCACTTGATGCTTTGTCTTATTTCGTATCAAAAATTAGGGTGAATATTACAACTACTGTAACATTTCTTTTGTCGATGTTTATCTTTTGATGCATTAGATTTTACAAAAGTGTGAAATCATGTTGAGTCTGTCCACCAATTAAGTAATTGTCGGTTATTTATTTTGAGAATTTGGAAATGAAATTCTGACCACCTGTTTAAAGTGCCAACATCTTACTATTTTATAATGCCAAGTTTTCCTACAATCGATTTGATGAGTACCCTGTGTTTGTCTATATGTTGTAATTGTCTACTAACTAAAGACACTAGTGCTTTTGTTGGGCAACGGATAACAGTGATTGTAAGAATGCTTTGCCAGTTTAATTAATGTTTGGTGACAATTCCGCATCTATGACCAGAAAAGACATGGATGTTTGCGTTGGTCGACAATCAGCAAAGAATTCCGCTCAAACCGGTGCTAGGGACCGTCTTGAACGAGCAAAGCTCATTAATGAAGCCCTCATGGTGACTGCTAGATTTTACCATGTATTTGTATTTGTAGAGTCTTTGTCTCATGTGCATTTACTCAATATCATTTCATTCACCATTTATTTAATTAATTTGGGGCTTGAATTATCCGTTACGGCACTTTCCATTTTTCACTTCGATCCCTCAGTTTTCTGTTGTTCTTTTGTTTGCATATTTCGGCACAAAACTTTGTGTTAGGTGGAACAAATAGGTTGACAAATATCCCAATGTACTTAAAGCTCACTGCATTGTACGATTTTCCGGATATTTTTTAGGAAAAACACTTCCTACAAATAATTTGTTATGTGATGAAATGGGCAATATTGGCAGTGGTCGATTGTCAAAACTAATGGACCATTTTTATTAAGTGATGTATAATAGATACATGTTTTGAGTTTAGAAGGTTACTTTGAATTCAAGTTATCAAGGGCCAGCTACAACCCAACACTCGCGAATACGTTTTACACCGAATTAAAAAGTCTACCGGGATTTAACTTTTCGGTTTCAACAGTGTCGTTTGTTTATTTACTGAGATGTTTTTATAGTCAGCATTGAATACGAAGCTGTCGGCTACCACCCCATCCCAACTTTTCAAAGAACCTGCGCAGTTTCGATTATTTTCCTTTAATCAAGTCGATACTGCTCGGTAAATAAGGCCGAATATATGAAGTCAGGAATTCCTATCGGGTCTTTCCCTTAAAATGTTTACTAACATAGTCCAATAAGAAATTCCTGATTTCATATATTCGGCCTTATTTACCAAGCAATATCGACTTGATTAAAAGACCGTGTGCTTTTGTGTAATTATGACTTTATGCCTAGGATGAAGTGAAAGGGTTCTTACAATCATAAATTCTAGGATACAAACGGGTGTTACATTGCTGAAAGCATACCATCGATCCATAAAGCATGCACTTGCCAGTGTTCCGAAAACAATGTAGATAAGATGTTAATTGCCATATCTTTTAATGGTTACTTGATGGTAATTGAGTGGATTTTAGTAAGGGACACATCACGTACCTGTGGTGATTACATCTACCTATCTTTAGAAAATCTAACCATTATTTCACAGACAAATTGATCAAGCTTAACTTTCAAAGAGGTAACAGGTCACGGCGGGGCTTAGTGGTATGATTTTTCAACACGGCATTCCATGCCAGGTTATATAGCCAAAATGCAACCGGTTATAATGATCAAAGGTCAAATTTGTGCTATATACATACATGTACACATTGCATGCTTACGTCCCTTTCCTTTAGGAATCAAAAATGGTCAGGGCCTTAAGCGCGACAGACAACATAAACCTGTAGCTGGGGAGCATGAATTTAATTAATTGGGATTTGCTACCGGTACCCCTAGGACGACAGAACAGTGATCTACCATCTAACGGCTAAAGGAGTATTAGCACGGCTAATGGAAGGTGTTACAAACCTGTTTCGGTACTAATGCTTCTTTTCATAGCCGGGCATGCTCCGTCACATACCCAAAGCTATGTTTCTTTGAAAAACATTACATAACTTTGTTTTGAAATTCCACTAATGTAACTAAAAGGAACCAGAGACGGAGTTTTTCAAAATATGAGCGGTCTTTTAATTCCAATCCTGAACCAAAATTTATTTCCAATCCTGCACAATTTTGGTGAAAAAGTAACAAGTCCAATCCTGCAAATAAACAAAAATTTAACAAGGGATATTTATGTAAATATGACACATAGATAAGCAAAGCCTGCCAGAGTGAATAGAGCTGATATAAAGATTTAATCTAGGTCCCTTTTCTCGACAATTGGGGTCTAAAAATATTTGAAAGAGGAAAATACACTCCATCACCCGCTTCAAACTAAATTGCAGAGATGCCATGGTGTTTCATCGAAGAATAAACATTCAAATGTACAAAGTAGCGATGTCATAAACAGGACATTAACTGAACAAGACCTTCCTGATCGCAGAAGTATTTTATTTTATTCAAAGAACATCGTATACTCAAATGAACATTTCTTCATGCCTATCCGTTTTCGACAAATATTATCCAGCATCTTGTTTTGTCCAATCCTGCATACGTATACGACAGTGATAAAAATTGGTTATAAAAAATGAAGAAAGAAGAATATATATATATATATATATATTTAAAGTAACAACAGAACGATAACTCAGGTAATTTCTTAAATACAATCTAATCGGTATATATATTAGGGATGGCAACATTTCTCGAATTCAATACTCGAGTACTCGGTACAAATACTCGCGAGTACTCGAATACTCTGGCTATTGTAATTGATAATATATAGCCACCATTCGACTAATGTGGGAAAAGGACCTGCAACGTAGGTCTTTTCGGTTTTCAATGAAACCTTTCTGGCCTGTTTTTTTTGTTCAGAAAACATTGTTAATTTGAATGAGTACTTAAGTTAATCACCTGTTGTATACATCAAACAATCAAACACTAATTGGCAAACAATCGACTAACGGCTTGTACTGTAGAAATTTGCTTTGATCTAATTTTAATTATGTACATGAGGGGTCTTTCTGAGTAGAAAAAATAATCAACGTTGCCTGTCCTGCCAAATAAAAGTGTTTTTCAGTTTCGCCGGTCATATAATTTAATGGACATGTTTCAAAATATTTTTTGTGTGACTTTGAATCCACTAAGAAAGGTTTGGAAGAATGCTTTTGAAATATATTTCACCGAATACAATAAATTTAGAAGTATCAAGCGGTGATTAAATTTTAAAGGTTGAATTTTGGGAACTTCCTTTGATTTAAAAGTAATAATTTGATGAGCAAATTTCAGGGAAATGAAAAGAGAATAACTGCGATACACATGGTAGGAATACAAAAATACTGGGCGAATGCATACGAAGTATTAAATAGAAAATGGAAATATAAGAGAAGAAAAAGATTGAGGAGAAAATTAAAATACAAAACTAAATGTAGAAAATATCCATGAATTTTAAAAAAGCACGAGTACTCGAGTACAGCAATTGTACTCGAGTACTCGCCATCTAAAGGAGTACTCGAGTATTCGAGTACTCGTTGCCATCCCTAATATATATACACATAATAAAAGTAAACAAATATCTGAAACAAGATGACTAAGAAGAAAAAATTTTCGTGTGTAGAACAACAAATACATTTATTGACTAATTATATATGTAGAATAAATAAACTGAAAGATAAACACGAGTAGAGGAATCTATTTCAATGGCGAGATGTCAGCATTTATTTCAGACATATATTTTTTTGTATTTTTCATATTCGGTGGTATTTGTCATATTTGACGGTCTTTAAGTCCGTTAAAATATGTTTCAAAGTAATTAATTAAATTAATGTGCTTCGTAGAAAAATGTAGGTCAAGATGCACCACCCCTTTTCTGACGAACCACTTTAATTCAATTAATTTCACTGAAACTATTTAAAACTATTAAAAAAAGCTGGGATGCAATTATATATAATGTATTTTTAGCGCTTCAAGTTAATTGTATTTTCGTCAATTAAGTATAGATTTTAGTTAAAGAAATGTCATGCAGCAAAATTATTAGTTTAATTTCATAATTAGTTTGTTTTATGTGGTATATATTTATATCAATAAGTCAGAATCCATTTATTCCTTCTAACTGGTATGGTATTTGATGCGACCAGTTCTGACTTCAATTACACTTGCAAGTTCCGTATTTTCCCACAGCGGAAATCGTGCAAATTATATTTCAAATGAAAATATTAGCACATCTGTTGATCAGATTACTAAACAAAAGTTAAGGAAACATATGAACAGTTTTTGTTGGATTAGTGTGTGAATGACCTGGCAAATTCTAGGATGAACTGTAATTCAGAAAAAAAACTAATTTTTAGAACGAATGGACGCACTTGAATACCAATAAAAAACCGAACAGATGTTGATTGATAACATTTAGCTTATAAAATATGCTTCATTCGACACAAAAACATTGACAAAATATTAAAATAAATTGAAACCTTAGTGCAAAAGAAAATGTCACAAAATTAAAAAAACACGAATCATATCAGTCAATGACTACAACAAATACTGATTCAGTAAAAAAAATATCGATTAAAACCACAATATTACATACATTCCTTTTACTTATTGTTATGTCAACTGGAACATAAATCAGTTCATAAAAACTTTTTGACTCGTACAACGAACTTTTTTTATATATTCCCTTTAATTATAATTGAGAAAGAAATGCAGCTCAAAGTTAATTTAAAAAGCATTTAGTGGATAAATTTAATAATATATATAGATATTTGGATGATATTTCGGCTTTAAATAACCCCGAATTGTTTAAATTATTCTGCAGAATTTACTTTAGCAGCAGTGATCATACTCCTTTTCTTGATCTTGATATATTTCGATTCTTATTGGACAATTGCGGTAAATGAAAAGTCGAAGGGGCCTCTTGTAAATCGATATGTATTGGCTGTTCCTAAAACCGCCTACTGTGATAAATTCGCCATCAGATTGAGAAATTGGATGTTTTATGGCATACAAGTAAGTATAAAAAAACAGATAATTAATTTATGAACATTTTAAATCATATAAAGTATAACAAAAAAATTACACCATGAAAGAAATATCAACGCAGTCACGGTCAAAGGTCACACAAGATGGCTGGACATGGCGATCCGAGGTAAGTCATATCAAATTCAATCATTGTTTACAATGTTAAAATGGAATGTGCCGCCACTAATATTTGCGTGAGTTAAAAGGTTCATATCTGACAGGGGGTTCCTACTCAATGTAGCGTTGACATTGCGTGAAACTGTCTGAGAAGAAATGACTGAGCTGACAACACCGGCATGACCGACAGTAGTTGTTTGATCACATTTGTCATAGTTCACATCAGACGTAGCAGTGGCAACACCCTGTATTTTGGTAGACAACGAACGACACTGGGCATCTGTTGGGCCCTCGATATAACTTTTTAGGGATTTTGGGTCTCTGTGTCCGGTTATTGACATTATGGTCCTGTCGTCCACACCTGCCTTTTGTAATCCTGTAGCCACAGTTGCTCTGATACAATGATTCTTGTATCTTTTCGATAACTCAGTTTCAGTTGAATTACGTGCCATCATTTCGCGCAATTTGTTTTTGCCGATAGGTTGTGCCGCATACCAGACTGTCGGTTTTGGATGCAGCAGCAGTTGCTGAAATAATGCATCACATTTTGGGCTAAGTTTTGACAGGTAAAACTCAAAATTTGTTACGGGACAGTACGGGTCACCAGGCTTAGTATACACACGTACATCTTTTGTATTTTCCTTGGAATCTATGCCATGGTGTGTTTTGTCACTCTCATTATAGGACATTTTCAAATACTAATGGCCTCTGTCATCCACACATTTGACGTACGAAGACCTTTTTAAAGCGTGAAGACCCTCTTGGCCCCTCCTACCAAAACTGATCATTTAATCCCAGAACACTTTGTTCTGAAGAGTGGATGGCTTATCAGTGTTGAAAACGCCACTTGAATAAAGCCTTTCAATACTCCCCTCGGCGACTGCTTTTTTGTGTACTGTGATGTCCCTGCCATCGCGTTTTAGTGTCTTTATCATGCCGGTTAAAACCTGGTTAGAAGTCATGAAGTTACGATCTCCCATTAGGCTAATTGCGCGGTTGTAAGGTGGACTAGTCAGGTGCCTTGAAATTGCAGCACGGATTCCAGTTAATGCGGATTTTGAGTAATCCGTTCCTTTCTCAGTTTGGAGACTGGCATAAAGAAAGCACAACCTGCTGTTTAGGGTTTCATTGTCTAGTTCTTCAAAGTCATCTTTGTAACCATTTTCAGTTAACCAACCGGAAAATTGTTAGATAGATTTAGAAAATATTTAAAGACATGTAAAATGTACATGTATGTACTTGAGTAAAAGCCTTATAGCATATAATTAATTCAAAATTATGATTATCAAAAATATTGTTTGAGTGAAAGAAAAACTCATTAACTCACGAACATCATGATTGAGTTAGTTTTGTGGAAACAAGACATGGGTTAACTTATGCATTTAATTATACTGGCTGAATACCCATTCTTGCCAGGTACCCAATCTCGCCATGCGAAACATTTCTGCTAACTAAAATGGGCCAGTTTAAATATTTTATAATATTTGAAATAAAAAGGTTTTTGATTCAAAACTCATACAGAAAAATCTTAGAAGATTTTGTAGAAATGCAGTAGTAAGTGGCGAGATTGGGTAACAGGCGGGAATGGGTACTCATCCAGTATAGACTGATAGATTTTCTACTTTCCTTTTAGCCATAGAATGTCATGGGGGTTCGTTATTTTTGCCTATTTCATATTTTTCCCTTCTAAGGCTTGGGATAAAATATTTGTGAAATGAAAATAAAGTACATGGCAGCCATAGTTTATGTGAGAAATAATTTGTTTCCCATACTTGATGGGTGTTTAAGTATGGATAGGCATTATACTTGATTATTTGGCTCCAAGCGTAATCCAAGATGAAGAACAACAATAAAAGCGTTGTTCCTTTACTCGGTATCATGCATTTTTAGAGACTTTGTTGCATATGCATTTACTCCATATCCAGCCATTGTTCATTAAATGCACACAAATTATGTACATGTACAATGTATAGAAGAATTGAATATTTAAACCTTTTGGCTAATATACAGTGAAAGTACTACTGTTCGTGGGGTTCCAATTTTCATGGATTTCGTGGTTCGCTTAAACCACAAAATTAAGTTACCAACAAAATGTATTTTTTTCATAGCATTTTAATGTTTGGGATTTGAAACCACAAATTTAAGTACACACGAAAATAGTGATATCCATGCAAACAAGGAAAATTGATGTCCACGAATAAAGGTACTTCCATGGTAATTGGTTTGTAAGCTTTTAAGTAGAAAGCGGACACATCTGGCAGGACAGAAGCATAGGAGGAAACTGTTTATTATTTTCGAATGGAAAAATCAACTGTAACGGAAAATGTTCGTCTTTAACAGAAGGTCGACTGAGACTGAGATGCTACGTAAGAAAGTTACAAAAGATTGGATACCCCGTGCATCTGGTCAATGTTAGACTTGTCACGGCATCCGCCGTTCACCAGCTGAGTGGAAGAATCGAACCAAGACAACTACCAAAAGACTTCAGTTTCGAACCCGAACTGTTTCCAGCTGTCATGTTTAGACGTCACGGCATGCACTTTACTTGTCACTTAAACGGGAAGACGATAATCACGGGGATAAAAAGAAACAGTGATCTGATGGATATTTTTTCGGTTATCTTAGAATTGAAACTACATCGAAAAGAGTAGCCCGCATCGATTCGTTCAGGTGAACAATGATAAGTGGGCCTTGGAACCGTACGAAAGAGCAATGGAGGACTTTTACTTGTTTCGGTATTGTGGAGACTCCCTGTCTACCAATGTCGACAACCACGCCGGTGACTTTGTAATTGATTTACCAAAGACATATATATTGACAGGGAAATGGGAATTGTGTTGAAGACCGTATGGTGACCCTTAGATGCTTTATTTTGGGTCGTTTTAACCTGGATATGGGATGTTGTCTCCTTGGCATTTACCCCCATTTCCTTTCTTTTTCAAACTGATTGATAGAAAAGCAGCTCAAACTGAATTTGATTGGAAGAGTATTAGTGTCTTGGGTATTTTAAAAAGAAACTGAGCAAAGTTCATTGTTTTAGACCTTATTGTACTATCAGGAGGCAGAAAAACACAAAAGCCTTCTTCCATTTCTTAGATTTGTCATTTATTGGTAGAGACTCTGTCTCGTCGAGTGCATTTATTCCATGCACTTTCACTAATTATCTTATATTGCCATTTGATTTTAAATATTTTCTACTGCACTGCCTTTTGAATTTTATATTCGTTTGATGATGCACTTCTTACGAAGCATCAAAATTATCAAGTGTCCGAAAATATGATAAAGTCTTTGTTGAAAGTACAAGTGCGTTTGGAGTCTGGACACTGAAGCTTAAATGTTATCTTCTGTGTAGGTACCCTTTGCACATCAAAGTAGAAGTGACGTAGTTAAACTTGTGTGTAGATTTGTTGTGTCACAAACATTGTTATTCTGTCATTCATCCACAAAAAATAATTTTTCATAATTTGTAGTTTTTGTCTTTCTGATAAATGTTCAACATTTGTACTAACTTTGACAGCGATGAAATAAGTGTGAACGTACATATCCTTCGTCACAAGTTCAGTTTCATGTTTTTCATATGTTTTTGTTATCTGATGAAACATATTGCTAAAACAAGCATTTTTTTTTATCTGTGTATATTTCTTTAAGGGAGTTTGAGCATCAGATTTCAGAATCATTCGATATCCTCGGGTTTTATCTATTTAAACAAGGTTAAATGTTTTGCATGTATCATATTTTCTTGGTCATTGGTGACTTAAAAATGCATTAAATAGACAATGTTTAAAAATTTAATGAACAATTTATTTAGGGAAATAGACAGCTAATGGAAATTGAAGGAAAACCCTAAAAAGAACTGTTTCCCGCTAAAATTTTGACGTCTTAATTTTATGCCAAATATTCTTTCATGGATTCTCAAATTTTGTTGCTCGTGTTGTTCTTTTAGCAAAGCTCTTCAAAACAAAAGATTTTTATGCTCATTACAAAATTTCCGAATCTCGTACTCCATTAAGATTTAAAGAATATTGTTTCTTCATATAAAATATTTCTACTTATTGTTAGATATAAACAAACTGAGAGTAATTTAAACTTGCACAAAATGGTATGGATGTTCTAGTTTTGGGAGGCGGCTACCCTTGCGGGTATTGAGCCCTTAATACTTAAGTACGGTGACTTAGGTCAACCGTCAATAGTAAATCGTTTTGTGTTTACCCAGTTTTCTTTCATTTGTTATGCTTTTCGTCTTTTTATTTTGTATGTAATAAATGAGGCAGTAATGGAGAAAGGCCTGTTTGTGAGCCAGTATGTTAATACATGTAATAATATACTATAATTTTTTTTTATGTACCTACGTTCTATAAGAGATTCGGGTCTGTAAATTTGTATTAAATCTGAATTTCACATTTGCTGTTAGTAATTAAACTTTTCTTGTAAATCTTAATAAAATTATCACCTATTTTCATATGCTTAATGATAAAACTTCTTTAACAAAAAGCTTTACAAAATATTGGTCCTCCGGGCAGGGTTAAACCAATACAATATATAAACTTCAAATCAATTTTGCCAAAGAAACTATACAATGATCAGTGTAAAATTTTGGTAAATTTTGCAAGTTAGCATTTGAGTTTTTGCCCTTGCATCACAACAAGTCTGGTGTCGCTGCACAGCATGCCGGATGCTGACATACAATGCAAGAACAACACGCTTTACAAAACCTATGAAAAAAGATGCAACCTTCATCAAATACCAACATATGTACGTGTTTAGATGGTTAAGATACCCTGTTCATCGGACCTGAGTCTCATACGTGACTTTTCGTGTGTTATTAAACAGTTTGATTGGAGGTGAGAAAAGGGGGATATAATGGAAAAAAATGTTTATCTATATAGTCCTGCAGTATTCAATATCTAGGTAAATCCCTCAAACGTTTGACTATTGTTTTAAAGTACTACATCTATTTTAGTGCTTAGTTTTATTAATATTAATGTCAAATATAATATGTGATTTTATTTTATATACAGAACCTTTAATAGATTGTAATGCAGACCACGAGTCAACAAAAATTACTAGGTTTTACATCTTCAATCCAGCATAAGGATAAGAAAATAACATAAAAATAGAACAGTAATCTAATAATCTAAATCCCTCTTTTTTCAAATTTGGAATAACAAAAGCACAGCTGCTTGTGTTATTGTCTGGGATCCATCTGTATATATTTTTAAATATTTTACGAAAGGATATGGAGTAAATAAATATGAGACCATAACACATATGTTAACTCCAACTGCAATTAACTTTAATAAACTGTATGGCCATATTCGCTATATTGAATGTCAATCATTGTGGAATTACTTTTTATTAAGTGGGGTTGTATTTCTATGTTAGTATGAAAAAGAAAGGAAATATGGTAAATGTCAAGGAGACAACATCCCATAGCCAGGTTAAAACGACCTAAAACAAATCATCTAGGGGTCAACGTACGGTCTCCAACACAGTGAGGAACCTCACACCATAAAGAAAGCCCTAAATGGCCACAAAAAGGTAAAAAAATGAATAAATCAATGGAAACAAACCACATCCAATAACCCAAATATCAAGAAAGCCGATGACCAACATATTCCTGACTTGGGACAGGCGCAAAAATTGCGGTTGGGTTAAACTCGTTTTCTTGGATCCAAACCCTCCCTCTATGTGTGGTGAATGGCTAAAAAATAAATACACAAGTAGACTCACAGTAAAAATCAAACTAGAAAAAAGCCCAACTTATCAAGACGAGTACCCTTACAATGAAGTACATAAAACATGAAGACAATACACACAGGTACTGTCCGGAAAAATGCTCGCAGTTACTAAATTGTGAACTGATGTTTGGTTTAAGTAAATGCCAAGGAGGAGTAGGAAATTAAGTGTTTTTAATAAACATTGTTCATTGGAATATCATATGTTGATATGATATCTTCAACTGTAAAAAAATATGGTTTTTGTTTTTCTTCTATGTTTTTATTATAAAATAAATATGTTGCATTTTCAAGAAGACGTTTTTAATCTGGATGTTCATCACTATGGCAATATATATTCAAATATAATTTAAGAATTAAACTTTAATGACATTCCTCATAAGGAAGTTCACCCATTTCTACACGTAAGCTGCTTGTATTTGCACACTTAAAGGCGCCTTGACATATTCTAGGTGTTGACTTTGAATTCTGTTTAGACAGTTCTTTGTAAAAAATGACGCGGTTTTGTATACTTCGCAACCATAAATATCTTAGAACGAATGTAAAATAGATACTTCTGAGTGTGTAACCGTTAGTCCCCCCTTTTGTGCCAGACAACAATTTCATGCAATTAATATTTTTAAGCCAACTGACATAAATGTCATTTTTATGCTTAAACCATTTCAGTTTATTATCAATAATTATACCGAGAAACTTTATTTCTTTAACTACACTGAGAACATCAGAGTCTATTTTTAAAAATAATGTTACCAACTTTTTGTTCTTACTGAATATTATAGCAACTGTTAACATAAATCCTAATTTTTCACACCATGCAAATGTACTATTCAAATCTTCCTGTAATCTAGGTTGAATATATTTCATATTTTTCCTGACAATCATATTGCACTGTCATCAGCAAATTGGTACATAGAACAATATTTAATACATTCAGATAAATCTTAAATAATGTCTGACTAATGGAACTCTGTGGCGAACCATTTTCTACAAAATATATTTTAGAATATGTACTATCTTTTTTGACTTGCATAGTCCTATTACTTAGGAAGTTATATACCCACCACATCATATTTCCTATTACATCCATTGCTGCCATTTTATGGACAATAGCATGTTTCCACATCATTTAAAAAAAAAATGTTAAAATCAATAAATGCACCGACAGTAAAATGTTTTTTAAGAAAAGATTTATGCATATCATTAACCAGTCTTATAATTTGTTCAATTGTATTTCTTTTTTTTTTCTGAACCCACTTTGGTTAGGAGTACACAGATTATTTTATTCTAAAAACCAGCGTAGTCGATTGTTAACCATTTTCTCCTTAATTTTTACAAAATTGGAAGTGAGGGCTATGGGTCTGTATGACTTGGTATTATTAGGATTTTTTTTTAGATTTGAGACTAGGGATAATAGTCGAATGGTAAAGTTTGTGTAAACCATATTTTATTTATGAATAACAATAAATCAATTAATGATTTGTCACTTAAATGCTTAAACATAGCATAAATAATTCCGTCTTTGCCGGTTGAAGTATCAGAAGTGTCACTTATAGCATCCTTGAATTCTCGTAATTAAAAGGCTCATTATATGTATTGGAGTTATCTTTAAAATATTGTAAAAGGATGGGATATTCTTCATTTTCAATTTTGTCTTATGCTTTTAAAAAAAATTACTATAGTTTGTATTTTGCTAACATCAACATAATTTTCGATAAATAAATTTGCCTTTCCTTTTTCTGTCTCAAACCGTCTATTGTTACTAATAAGGGTTGGTATACTTGCATTTGGTATAAATTTAAACATCATTTTCCATAATTCACTTAGAGTGGAGTCATTATTTAAATTTGTACAGAAACTTTCCCAGTAAATC